>SJYX01024686.1:205746-223654 GCA_006410675.1 Oreotragus oreotragus
GACTGAGCGACTGAACTGAACTGAACTGAACTGAAAAGATAGCAAGGAGCCACTAAGCAAAAATGCAAAGAAAGTAGAAACTCAGGGATGCAGAAAACCGGATTGGAGAGACACTTTTCCCTGGAAGCATTTGTCAGTTCAGGTTCACCGGGGCTCTGGTTTAGCGGCATGGTAGGAGCCCTGGCTCCAGCCTTGGCGAGGAATTTTACTCCACACATCTTATCCAGGGAGTCCCAGATGCTATACCTTCAACTTCTGTATGAGTCAGGCCCTCAATTCACCCCTGCTTGCCACAGGAGAAAGCATTAGAGCTAACTTCGACACCAAGCAAAACAGGACTTAGAAAAATGAAAAATCTGTTCCTCAGAAGTTGGGACCATTGTTTTTGCCCATTTTTAGCCCAGGTTCAACTGTCAGATTGACATATGGGTCTTTACTTGCTCAAGTTTATTTAAGATGATGATTCAGAATTTTAGTGTTCCCAAGAGTCAGAAAGAACCAAATACAAATATTTCTCTATTCTAGTCCCAAAAGCCTGCCTACAAATGATATTTCAAGAACAGTGAACATTACAAAGTGGAAAAACAAAACAAAACAGGTCAAGCATAGGAAAAAAGAGACATGACAACCACCGTGAGAAAATACAGGCAAAGAAATAAATGTATACATAGGAGTGAAGAGCAAGGGTTATCTATATATACGGTCCAGTGTTTGAGGCTCTGCACTTCCAGTGCAGAGGCCTTGGGTTCAGTCCCTGGTTGGGAAACTGAGATTCCACATACAGGGCAACCAAAAAAAAATTTTTGTAATTAAAAAAAAAATATATATATATAAGCAAGTCTGAGTGAGCCTTCACCATATAAAACAGTAATGATCACTGTAGATTTTTAGGTGTCTTCAATGTATGATGTGCAATGCATGTTTCTGCTTACAGCCTTAAAAAATCTGCTGTGAAGATTTGTAAAACTGTTCAGTACCCTGTGTATATGTATGTGTACTTGCCTTCAGATGTGCTGCACTCACAGGATGAAATTAGATTTAAAGGAAGAGATGATGGCTCAGATAATTTGGGTTTATTCAGATTACTGTGTGTCACTAGTCCATGAGCGGAAACAACTTTAGAAATGTGAACTTGGTCCCTTGGTCATATAACTGTATGCTATTTGCAGAGAAGATTGCCAGTGTTCATTCTCTTCCAACTGGATTTAGACAAAGTAAGTTCACAAGCTGACGACCTAGAGGACTAGGATGGGTGGGGAGAGGGAGGCTCGAGAGAGAGGATCTATGTACATCGCTTAGCATGCACACACACTGTTGTTGTTGGGGCTTCCCAGCTGGCGCTGCTGCTAAGTGGCTTCAGTCGTGTCCGACTCTGTGCGACCCCATAGATGGCAGCCCACCAGGCTCCCCCGTCCCTGGGATTCTCCAGGCAAGATCACTGGAGTGGGTTGCCATTTCCTTCTTCAGTGTATGAAAGTGAAAAGCGAAAGTGAAGTCGCTCAGTCATGTCCAACTCTTCGCGACCCCATAGACTGCTGCCCACCAGGCTCCCCCATCCCTGGGATTCTCCAGGCAAGAGTGCTGGAGTGGGGTGCCATTGCCGTCTCCTCCCAGGTGGCACTAGTGGTAAATAAAAAGTGAAAGAACGTGTGATGTCAGTGATAGTGAAAGTCGCTCAGTGTCCAACTCTTTGCGACACATGCACTATACAGTCCATGGAATTCTCCAGGCCAGAATACAGGAGTGGGTAGCCGTTCCCTTCTCCAGGGTATCTTCCCAAGGATTGAACCCAGGTCTACTACATTGCAGATGGATTCTTTACCAACTGAGCTATCAGGGAGGCTGAAGTGTAAAGATCCCATCTGCTAATGCAGGAGACATGAGAGACATTGGTTCAATCCCTGGGTTGGGAAGATCCCCTGGGGGAGGGCATGGCGACCCACTTCAGTATTTTGCCTGGAGAATCCCATGGACAGTGGAACCTGGTGGGCTACAGTCCATAGGGCTGCACAGAGTCAGATATGACTGAAGCGACTTAGCATGCACACACAGTGTTGTTTAGTCGCTAAATCGTACCTGATCTTTTGCAGCCCCACGGACTGTAACTGTGGGATTTTCCAGGCGAGAATACTGGAGTGGTCTACTACTTCCTCCTCCAGAGAATCTTTCTGACCCAGGGTTTGAACCCGCATCTCCTACATTGCAGGTGGATTCTCTATGGCTAAGCCACCAGGGAAGCCCATATCTATATATCAATAATTATGAGTGATTGGTGGTGTTGTACAGCAGAAACTGACATAACACACTCTAAAGCAATTATCCTCTAATTTAAAAATTGAGTAAATTTTTAAAGTATAAAAATTAAAAAAAAATAAGTTCATGAGTTAAGAAGGAAAATGTCCTAGACAAAACTAAGTGAAGTAATCAGAAGTAATCAGTAAAGTGAAGGGCATTCACATTTACCAAACTGTCAGAAGCAGACATTTTGACCCCTCATCACTAATAAAAGAACAATCCCTACAGCTACTAAGGTGTCAACTAAAAAAAAATGTACAGCTAGAGAGTTGTGAGTTAAGTTTTATTTGGGGCAAAATGAGGACTGAAGCCAGGGGGCAGTACCTCAGATACCTGAGAGACTGTGGGGGAAAGTCAATATATAAGGTTTCAGTGAAGGGGGATTTCAATGCCATGAAGCATCCATTTTACAAAAGGTTTTTGTTAGTCATGAGGATCTGATGTCACCATGAAGGGATTTAGTGCTTCTCTAGATATGAGGAGATACAAAGATTTAGATCATAAAATCTGTTCCTAAAAATATCCAACTATCTAAAGACCTGTCCCACCAGATTCCCTGGAGCACAGAGTGCCTCACTCCACCCTGAACTCCCTTTGGGGTTGTTGAAGGTCAGCAGCTGTAGCAGCATGGGGTTCAATCTATGTAGAGGCAGATGGCAAATGCCTTTGTTGTTCACTCTTTGGCAATGCTCTTGGTAAGTGCCAATTTGTAGCTGACAAAGGGTAAGCCAGAAATGGTGTTGCGTCAGAAGAAAATACAAGGCAACAGTTTCCACGGCTTTTCAGAGAGCATAATTATCCCTCAGCTTTTCTGAGAAAATAAACTCAGAGAACAAGGGCCATTAATAATCACACAGGCTTGAAATCCAGACTTACTCATATTTTGGATGCCTGGAAATTAGAGCACAGTTTAACCTTCCAACGGAGCCCAAAGCTCTGACCTGGTTGATTTGCTTGTTTGCCACCAAAACAGGAGAGCTGAACCCGGGTCCTGCGGGTGTGCAGTGTGAAGGTCCACGTGTGTGACGTGATGATGGACTTCTGTTTTGGGGGGAATCAGGCTATGGAAAAAGGATTGTCTGGGTTTGATTTCCAGTCAGCAGTGAGAACTGGGTAAAACTGTGAAGTGGAAATCCTGTATGAGCTGGACTGAGACTGCGTGACAAAGGTCACCGCAGGGTGGTTCTCATTTGTCAACTGCAGCCCCAGAGCAAAGAGGCTCTGCCTTAGCCCTGCCTCCCCGCCTGCCTTGGGCACTCCTTCAGGCATGACTCCAGACCAGAAAATTTCTGGAAAGGAGGACTTTGTGGGGAAAAGGAAGAAACAATTCGTGCTAAAGCTGAGCTCAGAAAGAAGGAATCTTGGAAAGCTTCATTTGGGGGAGGAAAGCAGTGAAGCTGAGCTCTATTCATCAGGCAGATGAAATTTAACTACCAAAGAAATTCAACCAATGGCTACAACATTCATGTGATTCTTTACACCTTGAACTTTCTATTATCTATCATTTTTATAATGTCACTTTTCAGGTTACCATGGTTAAGTAACAAACCACTCAGACTCAGTGGCATTGTATTGTGAGCACAGCTTTGCAGGGCAGAAATTAGGACCAGACTCAGCAGAGATGGCTATCTGCTTCCCAGTGCTTCGGTCCTCAGCTGAGGAGATGGAACTGAAGGTGCCTGGGCAGTGGGAACTTAAGACTCTCCAGGGGCTTATTCACTCCTGTGCCAAGTGCCAAATGGGGCACTCACCCTTGGCCTCTCTGCGTGGTCTGACATCCTCTTCGATGCTCTGGTGACCCCAGTGGACTTTTCTCGTCGTGACTCAGTGCACACCCTGGCAGCTGGATCATGTTTTCTCACCCTGCCTGGGAAGTCATGCTCTGTCACTTCTGCTGAGTTCTACTGGTCACAGGCATGTCACAAGCCCACATACATTACACAGGCTTCACCCTTTGATGAGAGGAAAATTCAGGCCACATGGTTAAGGAACATAGAGGGTGGAAGGTGCTGTTGGGGTTGCTTTTGAAAGTTGCAGGTGGAGACTGTCATGTCTCTCACTGCAGTGCCTAATAGTCACTTTTTATAGTAGACACTTGTGTAGGATGTCTGTGTGGGCAAATCTGCCTTGGGATGACACAAGAGAAATCATCCCATCACCTTCCCAGGCCATCAGACCTCCTGTAGAGCAGGAGGAAGAAAGCTAAAGGTGGGCCCAGGCTGTAGAAGTGACTTTGAGAACGGGAACTAGGGAAATGTGAGCGAGCCAGACAGGGCTAAGGCTACCTTGCCGGGACATACCCGTGACAGGGTGGAGGGCCTCCTATGACCTTCCGAACCACTCACTTCTGCTTATTCGTATGATCTGGACACCTGAAACGTCTCTCTAGTGGTCCTGACATCCTGAGTAACACACTCAGCGAACCTTAGCAAAACTAAAATCCATCTCAGTGAGCTGAGAGAGCTGGTTTGGCAAGAGACCTACTGATGTGATTGGGAGGGCTTTAAAATTAAAATGACAAAACCAATACAATATTGTAAAGCAAAAAAAAATAATAAGTAAATAAATTTTCTTTTTTTAACTTAAAAAAATTAAATTAAAATTCAGGGAAATGGGGAGATGTGACTCTGACACGTAAAAAGAGACCTTTGAATGGAAAGAGTATGTAATCAGATGAATTTTGCAGAGTCTGCAAGGACAATCTATCCTTTTAATGAATGGATAAAACTGAGCTCCATCCAGTTTCCAGCTCCCTCCCTCCTCCTCCATTTCCTATAAACACTCTCCTTTACTAGAATCTATTTTGTTTTGCAGAAGTAATAGATGCTCAGCTGCTTTCCTTTATTAAAAAATATCACACCCTTTTCCATTTCAATTTTGAAGTTTCTCCTGAGAGAGGAAGTTGAATAGCTGCCCAGAAATTGCCAAGTGATGTGATCACTAGAATAATATTTAACCAGTTGGTGAAGGATGTGACCTTTAAGTGGCCACTCCTAGGATAACTTATCCCTTCACTGGCCACAGAAAAGGAGAACTGAAGAAGCCAAGATCAGTCATGTTCTCTGGGACCAGGGTCATTGCTGGATAAAGCAGGCATAAGCCGTATGTGTGCCCCTCCCCTCTTCCCAAGCTTCACGTGAGACCTCAACACACAGAAACGTGACCGCCAAAAATAGGAAATCACCCTAATTGCAAGCAAATGGAAAGGAGTGCTGCTGCTGCTGCTGCTAAGTCGCTTCAGTCGTGTCCGACTCTGTGTGACCCCATAGATGGCAGCCCACCAGGCTCCCCCATCCCTGGGATTCTCCAGGCAAGAACACTGGAGTGGGTTGCCATTTCCTTCTCCAATGCATGAAAGCTAAAAGTGAAAGTGAAGTCGCTCAGTCGTGTCCGACTCTTAGCGACTCCATGGACTGCAGCCCACCAGGCTCCTCCGTCCATTGGATTTTCCAGGCAAGAGTACTGGGGTGGGGTGCCATTGCCTTCCCCCGGAAAGGAGTGCAAAAGCATGAAAATATCCCTGCCAACTGAGAGGTCGTTTTCCAATAGTCTGAACGGCAGTTACCTTAAAACCAGGCTAACACAGCAGCACCATCCCCTGGATGCTGCCCAGTCTTCAGGCCCTTCTCCCCACCAGCAGAGCCCTCAGGCATCAGAAGCATGTACCGTGCATTTGTCCCAAGGCTCTGGTGATGTCCTGGATGGATACCCTCAGTCGCTGCAGGGCTTGAAGCAAGGAGTCTGGGCTGGGCTGCAAGATGGCATTCACGGCCTGAACCAGGGCCTGGAGACAAGATTCAGTCCCTCAGTGCATGAACATTCACTTACGGTCCACTGAGGTGGGAAGTCCAGGAAGAGCAGCCCTCTGCCTGCTGGACCATGTGGCAGGGCTCCCCTGGGGAGTGCTCCTCACCGGATTGGCCGTGAGATCCCCCTGACAGGACAGTCTCTCTGGTCACCAGCTGGATGGACCTGGTTAGGTCTTTTTGGATCTTTTCCTTGGTTGCTCCTTTTTGTCCCTCACAGGGGCCTCCCTCCCTCATTTCTCTCCTTCCTTCTTCTGGAGTTATCACACATGAGCATCCTTCCTGCTTCTATGCCTTGAATCAGGACACCTTCACTCCTCAACTCTGTCTTACAGAAAATCAGAATCTGTGGACCCCTCATCTCCAGAGCCCCCTTCATTAGCAGCCTCCACTTTGTCTGAACCCCTTACCAGTATTTTATTTTGTTTCCATAATAAACACACAGAATAAACACATGGATGAGGAGTAAAGTGACCACACAGTTTCACAGTGAAGGAGGGAGTGGTGATAATGGTAGCCCAATGTGGTCACCCCAGTCTAGACATGGAAGGCACCCAAAATATGCTTATCAGGGAAGGTGGTGAAGGACAGAAATCTAACTCCAATATCTCTAGGCAAGACATGGATGCTTTGTGGACACCTGACCTTCCTGGGACCTGCCTGAACCTTAAAGGGATTCAAGTTTACAACCCCAATGGGCTAGGTGACCTCAAGGATGATACATTTTTAGTTTAGCTAGTTTTTTTTTTTTTAATTTTTTAAACTTTTCCTTTTATATTGAAGGTATAGCTAATTAACAATGTTGTGATAGTTTCAGGTGGACGGCAAATGGATTCAACCACATATACACATGTAGTTAGTTCCCTATGCTATACAGTGGGTCTTCGTTGGTTCTCAGGGATGCTTCATTTGAACTCAGAGCCTTTGTATGGTGTCTCCTCCTGCCAGAGATCAGCCTCTGTCTCTCCGTCTACAATACTCAGGGATTAACTTTCAGACCTGTCATTTCCCGTGGGGAGTTTTGCCCAACCTGTCGAGTCTGAGTTAGATTTTAGATGTCTTTCCATGAAACTCAGCACTCTTTTTCTCATTACACCCTATTATCAGCCCACCTTCCCCCACTGGATCCTGAGCCTCAGTTGGAGGCCAGAGCAATGTCTTTCTTATTCCCCCAGATCTCCCATTGCCTAGAACAATGCTTGTTTGTTTATGGGCAAATGGTCAATTCTAAGCTTTATGGTAGTTGAGGAAAGGGAGCTAGAACTTCTATCTCTTTGCTTAACTAACCAAAACAGGAGTCTATATTGATTCAGTCACTGCAGGGAAAGAGTCTGGGTGGGAAGGAAAGCTCAGACAGATTTCTCATTTAGGAAGAAAAAAAAAGTGCTTTGGGTGGAAAGATACCTTAATCCCAGGCACGGCTGCTTTCTCCACCAAAACAGTCACCAGTATAAAACCACGCAGGCTTTCTCCCCCAGGGAATGAGACGATGGTGTCCAAGCTCCTTGAGAGGGAGAGATGACCACGTGGTTAGAGAGGTTTGGGCCCGGTGAATATGCAGGGCCCAGCAGTGGCCTCGAGTCAGGTAACTGCTAGTCCAAGGTGGAACCAGCAGTCAACCTTCTCATCTCCGCAAGATGACTGGGGACAAACATCTCTTCAGCGACATTCAGGAAGGAAAGGGACACCATCTGCCCCAGCCCAAGTTCACCTGAGCTGAACTCCCAAAGTCTGGCACAGCCTTGGTGGCCCCAGACCACCCCTTCCACCTGAGCAAGCCACTAAAGCACGAGTGGACGAGTAGGGCTGATTCCTCACACACCCTTCCTGTTAGGAACACAGAGTCACAGAGCTCCAGGGAGCATACAATGATAGTTGCTCTGTCATATCTGAATCCCTGGGACTCCACGAAATGTGGCCTGCCAGGCTCCACTGTCTGTGGGATTTCCCAGGCAAGAATACTGGATTGGGTTGCCATGCCCTTCTCCAGGGGATCTTCTCAACCCAGGGACTGAACTGAACCTGAGTCTGCCACACTGCAGGCAGATTCTTTACCATCTGAGCCACCTGGAAGGCCCAGGCCATGGCTAACTCCACGCCCCTTTTCTACAGACAGAAAAATATGGCCCAAAGAAGCAAACTGTCTTCCCTAAGTTCATCCAGTTGCTTAGTCACTGGACCTGCTTGAGAGCCGTTTCATAACTCAGGCTGGGACTCTCTCTAATCAGTCTCTCCCCTGTCTCCCACCAAATTCTGTATTATAGCAGTGAAAACTGAAGACTAATAGAAGATCATTCTTAAATGACCTGCTATCACATGGATTCAAACACCCCAGAGCTGGATTCAGTCTATGAAGCATGCAAACTTCATTCCATAAATCACCTTTGCCTCTAACATTTTAAAAACAAGAAGAAATGAAAAACACAAAAGAAAGCTAAGTCAGGGACTCCCATAGTTTCAGCAGAGTCACATTTTTGTGCAGAATGGGGTTTTCACCCTTCGTCTCTCCATCTTCCGAGCTAAAGCTTTTATGCTGAACCCCTAATTGAGCTGAGGTTTGTTGATTAGAGAGGCATGTCAGCTTAGAGGTTGACTGTGCTCTCTAGTGAAAGGAGTCTAAAAATGTCTCAACCAGACTTGTCCCACAAGCTGTAATATTTCAAAGGGATTCTGTAGCTGTAGGTAGCAGCCATAGCCTTCCCTTTGTCCTTTCACAGAAGTTATGGTGAGACCAGAGATCTTTTTCAGATTTTGCATGCGTGTGTGGTCAGTCGGTTCAGTTGTGTCCGACTCTGTGCAACACCATGGACTTTAGCCTGCCAGTCTCCTCTGTCTGTGGGATTCTCCAGGCAAGAGTAATGGAGTGGGTTGCCATGCGCTCCTCCAGGGTATCTTCCTGGCCCAGGGATCAAACCCATGTCTCTTACTTCTCTTCCATTACTGCACTGGAGCTGGGTTCTGTACCACTAGATCATTAGACTTGAAAAAAATCACAGAGAATTAGAGGACTGGTGAAGCTTTGGTGTTTAGGGGGTGGTGAGGAGTGGTTTGCTTGTTTGCTCTTCTTGCATTGCCTTTTACTTTTTTTTTAATGTACAAATTGGAAAATGTAGCAAAGAAAATTAATTCCTTAATTTACACATAGCAGAGACAACTATTGTTACCTTTCGGGCTGTCAATTTGAGGCATATGTTCTTCTAGTCTTTTTTTTGTGTGTGTGCATTTCTATAATTTATATATTATACATGCAATACGGGATGCTTTCTTTTTTTGTGTGTTTATTTTGTTGTAAGTTTTTACAGTTAGCGAAAACCCTAAAGTGAGTACGGGGTCTCAAAGAGTCAGATACAACTGAGTGACTGAACTGAACTAAAGTGAGTGAAGGATTTCTGGTAGCTTACCTGATTTCCAGGGGTCTAGTCCAATTCCAGTGATTGATAAAAGAAAAAGAAAAGAAAGGAACAAATCAGTTTGCAAACTTGATACGCCTTCCAGGGTCATGTGTACACAAGTCATGTGCATTTGTGAGCAAATGAACCTGCAGACACACCCCCACAGTACACAGTTTGGGTGTCAGGGGCTGTGACTAGATTATGGACCTGAGGGCAGCAGAATACACCATCTCAAATACACCGCTTTGGTGGATTATTTTGAATTAAAGTTACTTGAGAAACAGCAGATGCCAAAATGACATGCTGACCTCTTTGTGCCCTTGAAAGTAGGAAATAAATCTTCCAGGTGAAGGGCATCCTCCCTGTGCCAGGAGATAGAGAGAGTCTTATCACCAGAGACAGGGATTCAGGGCTGTGGAGCTTGTGGAAACAAACTTTACTACCTAACCCCTAATTAGCTACCCCAAGACTAAACCCCAGTGTCTTGTCAAGTTTTTACAAATGTACTGCTTCCTTGTCTAGAAGGTATAAAAGCTGCCTGCTTTAGTCACATTTTCAGCTTCATATTTTTATGGAGTTCCAACATGTGCAAAATTAAATTTGTTTTTCCTCTGTTCATCTGTGCGTACATGAGTGCTAAATCACTGCAGGCGTGTCTCTCTGTAACCCTATGGAACATAGCCGACCAGGCTCCTCTGCCCATGGGATTCTCC
Organism: Oreotragus oreotragus; assembly: GCA_006410675.1. Classification (NCBI taxonomy): domain Eukaryota; kingdom Metazoa; phylum Chordata; class Mammalia; order Artiodactyla; family Bovidae; genus Oreotragus; species Oreotragus oreotragus. The sequence continues at coordinate 215,953 of SJYX01024686.1, forward strand.
AGGCAAGAATACTGGAGTAGGTTGCCATGCCCTCCTCCAGGGGATCTTCCCCACCCGGGGGACTGAACTCGCATCTCTTACGTCTCCTGCATGGGCAGGCAGGTTCTGTATTGCCAGCACCATCTGGGACACCCACTCTGTTCATCTGTCTTATATCAGTTTGATGATTAGACTAGCCAAGGAGCCTAGATGTGAAGAAGGGCAAAGTTTTCTTCCCTACAGGTCTTGGTGTAACAAAGAGTGAGCCAAATCTCAATATACATATCAGACTCAAAACACTGAGCCTGTGGTCATCCAGACCATTTATCTTGTTCCTTTTATATCTTTGTAACAACTTGTCCCAGCGTGTTCAGAGTGGGTTGAGAGGAAACTCATGCAAACTGTGAGTTTTGAACTTGTGTTTAAGTTCACCCCTTCTTTGACACCACAAGTGTGTAAGTCGCTCAGTCATGTCCAACTCCTTGCGGCCACATGGATTGTAGCCCGCCAGGCTCCTCTGTTTATGGAATTTCCTAGACTAGATACTGGAGTGGGTTGCCATTTCCTTCTCCAGGGGACCTTCTGGACCCAGGGATTGAACCTGGGTCTGCCACATTGCAGGCAGATTCTTTAATATCTGAGCCATGAGAGAAGGCCCCAGGTAATAAATATGAGCATCCCTCATCCAAAAGAGCTGACAAAGTTTGGCCTTTTCCTGCAGCAAGAGAAATCACAAACCTCTCCCTTACCCAGTTCTCATTTGTTCAGATCCCAAGCACCCTCTCCGGGTCTTACCTTCCTGGGTTCCTAGTAGCCCAGTTGGCCAGCACCAAGTCCGAGTGAACGAGGATAGGGGGGAGCCCCAGGTTCCTGGAGACCTCGACAAAGGGTAGGGCAAGGTTTCTTGGTAGAACCTTACAGATATAAATGCATACGGTTAGCACATTATAGCGGGGAAGGCAATGGCACCCCACCCCAGTACTCTTGCCTGGAAAATCCAATGGACGGAGTAGCCTGGTGGGCTGCAGTCCATGGGGTCGCCAACAGTCGGACAGATTGAGCGACTTCACTTTCACTTTTCTCTTTCATGCATTGGAGAAGGAAATGGCAACCCACTCCAGTATTCTTGCCTGGAGAATCCCAGGGATGGGGGAGCCTGGTGGGCTGCCGTCTATGGGGTCACACAGAGTCGGACACGACTGAAGTGACTTAGCAGCAGCAGCAGCAGCACATTTTAGAAAGAATGCAATGGAGGAAGCAATCTGTCTCTTTTCTTTTTATTGGCATATAATTGTTTTACAATGCTGTGTTAGTTTCTGTATAATTAGCTCCTGTGTAGTTAGTACAGGAAAGCGAATCAGCTACATATGTACGTATATCCCCTCTTTTTTGGATTTCCTCCCGATTTACGTCACCACAGAGCGCTGAGTAGAGTTCCTTGTGCTATATAGTAGGTTCTCATTTGTTATCTATTTTACACATGGTATCAATAGTGTACGAGCTTCCCAGGTGGTACTAACAGTAAAGAGCCTGCCTGCCAATGCAGGAGGCATAAGAGATGTGGCTTCGATCCCTGGGTCAGGAAGATCCCCTGGAGGAGGGCATGGCAACTCACTCCAGTATCCTTGCCCAGAGCATTCCCTGGACAGAGGAACCTGACAAAGTACCAGTTCATGGGGTCTCAAAGAGTTGGACATGACTGAGCAACTATGTCAATCTGTTTTTAATTCCTAAAAATTGTGTGGTAAAGAAACAACCTGAGAATAAAAATGGAATTATATGAGTGATCCATATAATTAATCCATGTAATTAATAATTAATTAACATATATCCATATAATTAGTATAAATATAACACACACCTCACTCTGATATTTATTCTTTAACAACCTAGTGGATGTATTATTTATGAGTATGGTCTGAAATATATGTGAAAAGTACAAAATTGGAACATGCATGTACATATATAGTATAAGATAATCTCTGAAAATTGTACAATGAAGAGCATGAAAAAATGTTGAGGCATAAGTGGGGACTGAGTTGAAGAGCAGTGGGAAAATATCCCTCTCTCTCTCTGCATATATATATATATGCAGATAGATAATGTAGATATCTGCATACAAGTGTTTTGTGTATAGTCTTAGTTTTAGGAACAAATATGTGTATGTGTTTGTATATATATGTGTGTGTGTATGTCCTTTTCTCAGGGAGATGGATGGGAAGACTAGAACATTTCATCATACCCAATAGCAACTTCAAGTAAGTCACCTCAGGACAGTCCCCATTTAATCCCTGAGTAATCTGAGGGCCATTCTAAAGAACTCTATTTGTGCAAATATCCAAAAAAGTTACCAGGACCCATGGGGATGGGAGTGGGGGTTGGTTTCTAACCATCAACAAGGCTAAATAGATCCAAAAGAGCATTCTTATGCCTCCTCTCTCGCACTTCTAACTTCCTTTCCCCTTAATGTAAAAATACATATTCACAGAAAGTGGAGAGGAGCTAAAGAGCCTCTTGATGAGGATGAAAGAGAACTGGCTTAAAACTCAGCATTCATAAAACTAGGATCATGACATCCAGTCCCATCACTTCATGGCAAATAGATGGGGAAAAAGTGGAAGCAGTGACAGATTTTATTTTCTTGGGCTCCAAAATCACTGCAGTGGCTGCAGCCACAAAATTAAAAAGACATTTGCTCCTTGGAAGGAAAGCTATGACAAGGCTAGACAGCGTATTAAAAATCAGAGACAAATGTCCATATAGTTGAAGTTATGATTTTTCAGTAGTCATATATGGGCATGAAAGTTGGACCATAAAGAAGGCTGAGCACTGAAGATGCTTTTGAACTGTGGTTCTGGAGAAGACTCTTGAGAGTCCCTTGGACTTTCAAGGAGATCCAACCAGTCCATCCTAAAGGAAGTCAGTCCTGAATATTCAGTGGAAGGACTGATGCTAAAGCTGAAGTTCCAGTCCTTTGGCCACCTGATGTGAAGAGGTGACTCACTGGAAAAGACCCTGATGCTGGGAAAGATGGAGCGCAAGAGAAGGGAGGGACAGATAGTGCAGAAATGAGGTGTCTATGTAGTAGAAAAGTTAAAGGAGGAAATACAAGGAAAGTAGAGATTGTTTGAGGTTGTGTGTGGGAATGGGTGTAGGGAGCTCAGTGGTGATCTGGAAGGTCACAGACACACCAGAAGCTGGTATCTTCCTCCCTTTTCACCTACTTCATCCCTTCCCCACTTGAGGACGGTGGTCTGGAGAACAGAAAGAGGAGGGAAAATCCATTGGTATGTACCATCATGTGTGCCTAGACTTCAAACTTTCCAACATCAAACACATGACTCTTTAAAGTTAGACGTCCTGACATTAAAACAGTCTGCAGCAGCTCTCTGCTTACCTCCTGTCTCCTATTTCACTTTGCTTTGCTTTCCTCACTGGGAGTCTCCTCTATTTACTTGAGAGACAAATAGTAGAATAAACCTAGGCAAACAAAGTAAGAACAGGCAGCTCACTCAAGCTTGGAGAAGCAAAACAATGGTAACATCCTGATTTCTGTAAAAGGTCCACTTACAAAAAAAAGTGAAACCAATAGTAATTTATATTGAGATAAGTGAAACTCAAAGACTTCATGTTCTGAGGTTCAGATAGGTACCGTAAAACGTTATGCAAGGAGTCAGAAGAGAATTGCATGAAATTTTAAGAGACAGACCAGCATTTGGCAGATAACAAGCAACATCAAGAAAGTAAGCATAGTGTTATAAACAGTAATGTGTGTCTCTGGGGAATGAAGGCTGCATTAGCGAAATCAGAAGGTCCGGGTTGTGACCCTGAATTTTCCACAAACTTGCTACCTAGCCTTGGGCTGTAAATTTAACTTGTAGTCCTTGGCTGTCTGTAAAATGGGTACAGCATTGCTATACTTAGTGTATGAGATTGTGAACACTGTGGTTACTTGCCGGGAGCCAGCACGAGGAGTCCTGCCCGTGGCAAAGGTCATGAGGTTAAGGGGCCCGACAGGCAAAGGCGAGTCAGGCCTTAAGGGAGCCTCGCTGGATCTGCTCGTGCATCTGCCCCCAAACCAGAGTCCGCCTGCTTTACTGTGCTATGCTTTCCACCTGCTCTTCTGACATTAACAGGGGGCTGTCCCCCCACCACCTTTTTCTGGAAAAAGTTAATTTAGAGCTTTTAGATAATAAGTCTCCTGGGCATAATAAAAGTGTTTCAATCCAAAACCCCCTCTGATGGCTTTCTAGCCTGCCTGCCAGACTCTTACAGCTGTGCATGTGATTGTTTGTGGCCTCCCGACCGCAAGAGGCACAGGAAGCTTAAAACATCCTAGAAATGTAGGGGCTTCCAAGCAGTCAAAATCATTTAGAATAGGACTGATTAAGGGTTTCATTTGTTGAGCCAATACTTGCTGCCAAGTTTTCATATCTTTTACTTTTTGATATAGCTGGTATGTAGGAAAAACAGGTAGTAACCCTGGCGTTAGCAACATAAGATCTTTGAGTTAAGTACTTTTTTTGTTATAACTCAGTGTACCTTTGTTCTACAGGAATGTAACTTTATTTAGTATTTTGAGGGTGATGTAGATTAAAGAAAAAACACTTCAGGGGAAAATGAGTTCTCTGGTTGACAGACATTTATTTAGGAAAAGAGCCATAAAAATGTTAACAGGCCCCCTGGCCAGAAGATGATGTAAAACCACCTGGGACCTTTTGTATACAGGAAGGCATGCAAAAGGAAAGCCTGGTCTCAATAAGGGTCAGGATTGCTGCCCCTGCATAACTCTGCATATTCCATTATTTCTTTATGTACAACTTGGGGTATATAAGCTGCTTTTGAAAATAAAGTTGTGGGTCTGGCACCAATGCTTGGCTCCCCCATGTCATTCTTTTCTCCCTTTTCTGGCTGAATTCCCATCTGGAGCATGGAGGCTCACCGTGTCTACTTATTTGCCCTGGCTTCTAAGACCCACGTGAGAGGGAGCCCAAGGTGGGGCACCCTCTGCTATTCAAACAGGCACCGGTGGCCTATATAGACGGTGCAAACCCCTTGTCTTGGAGTTTTATTGGTTCTCCGCGTAAACCAAGTTATTCAGCCTCTTTTCTCCACTAAATTTCCTACTACACTATTCTTTCCTAATCTCTCTTTATATTTCTGAGTAAATAAGTTTTTCTTTGCCGACTCTGTCCCCTCTTCGAATTCCGTGGATCCACCGGGGCTGGACCCCGGCAGTTACTGATGTGTGTAAGAGCACAAAATGCTGTAAAACGGAAGCCATTCAGTGTTTCATAATATCTTATGACTTGCCGTCAAACGCAACAGTTAAAAATTCCTAGAAGAAGGTGAGTGTCAGAAAGAAAAAATAAAAAATAAATGAAAGGGCTCCCAGTTCTAAAGAAAATTAACTTCCTGGCCAGGTGGGGAGAAATGGTCTTTCATTTAAATGGGCCTTTTCACTTCATTTTACTGCTGCTCTTGGGTAATAGCTAAGCCACATCTGACTCTTTGAGACCCTCACGGACTGTAGGCCCCCAGCCTCCTCTGTTCATGGGCTTTCTCAGGCAACAATACTGGAGTGGGTTGCCATTTCCTTCTCCAGGAGGTCCTCCCAAGCCAGGGATTGAACTCATCTCTCCTGTATTGCAGGCAGAGTTTTACCATTGACCCTCCTGGGAAGCCTTTGCACTTCCTTCATCTCAGACCCAAAGGGAAGAACATGAAAGGACCCATTTTTCAGGAAAACAGTGTAGACAGTGTTCTCCAGGTACAGGGACCCTGCCAGATGATGAGACAGGAGTCCCTTTGTCCCTACCTCTTTGGGCTGTGTGTCTCCATCCTGCCAGACATAGCCCATGGTGATAAAGCTCAGGACTAGGTGTGCCAGGCGCCACTCTCGGTAACCTGCAAGGAACTGGCAGTTCAAGAGCGGCATCTGTTCAGGAGAAATGTCCAGAGGTTACCAGTTGTGGGGGTGCAATGGCCGTGGGAGTTCTGTGGCTTGAAGGGTCCTTTGGGTGTAACTGGTAGGTTATCTTTTAGTTAAGGTGATCCTCACACACTCATTTCTGCCCTGATCTTAGGATACTGCAGTAAGAGAGGTCTTTCACACGATTTTGTTCATGAAATACCAATACCTACATCCCACGCAAGCCCCCAAATTGTGCCCATGGTAGTGCCTGGACACTGGTCACCATTACTGAAGTGGCAGCTTGACTGGAGTGTTCTATAAACAGAATAACATAGTTCCAAGACTGACATCATGTATCAAATGGGGAGTCTCCCAGGGCAGCTTTTACAATCCTGCCTTATCAAACACCTGCTTAATGGGTACCATTGAACCCCAATAGCAGCCCGGCTGCTGTGGGTGTGGCTCTCTCGGTGTAATTCCTAGGTAAAAAGGTAAACGGAGCCGAACGGAGTCAGGAATCCAGCCAACAAATTCCCTACCAGGAGGTGGTTGAGGGGACTCCAAAGGCTGTTCAGTCTTGTCCGAACCCTCCCAGTGACCCTGCGTGTGTCTTCACTTCACCGCTTCCTCCTCAAGATGAGTCATGCTGCTGCTGCTAAGTGGCTTCGGTCGTGTCCGACTCTGTGCGACCCTATAGACAGCAGCCCACCAGGCTCCCCCGTCCCTGGGATTCTCCAGGCAAGAACACTGGAGTGGGTTGCCATTTCCTTCTCCAATGCATGAAAGTGAAAAGTGAAAGTGAAGTCTCTGTCGTGTCCAACTCTTCGCGACCCCATGGACTGCAGCCTATCAGGCTTCTCCGCCCAAGGGATTTTCCAGGCAAGAGCACTGGAGTGGGGTGCCCATTNCATGAAAGTGAAAAGTGAAAGTGAAGTCTCTGTCGTGTCCAACTCTTCACGACCCCATGGACTGCAGCCTATCAGGCTTCTCCGCCCAAGGGATTTTCCAGGCAAGAGCACTGGAGTGGGGTGCCCATTGCCTTAGGAAAGTGTGAAGGCCATGTTGCTGTTGAAAGCAACACCCTCTACACAAATGTTTTATTGTTGACAGCCACGCCTGTGCAAATAGTACCAGTTTCTCAGTTTAGTTCCGGCCAGTCCTGCCTTTTTTGATTGACACCAACAGCCTCTGAGCTCTAATTTCCCTGCTGAGTTTCCTCTGTCCCCCCATCCTGCCCCCACTTTTAGACACAGTCTAATCTAGATCCTTCCAGGTGCCCCTCTCTGGGGTCCCAAGCCCCAGAAGGGCAGCCATGGCATGCATCTCTTTGAGAGAGGGGTGGGATGGGACCAGGGGTCCTATTGCCCACCGGCTCACAGAAGCTTCTGCCTCCGCAATGGAACTCCATCCTCCACAGTCCTAAGCCTTTTCCTGTCTTTCGCTTTGTACCAGATTCCACATTTCACCCTAAAAATCGGCTGAGATACAATCTTGAAAATTCTGTGCATTAGGAGGGTGTGGGCGGGGAAAGGAGGAAAGAGGGGAAAAGTGGGGTTGGGGGGACCACTGAGATATTGCATTTTAACAAGAACCAGCCTGAAAATTACAACCAGAGTTATTTATTCAGTACTTATTCTAAGGCAGTTATTAAAGTGTCCAAGCCTTGATGCTAAAAGCTTCTCACTCAGGTTGGTATCCCATCTTCTCCCAAGACCCACAGGCCAGAACTGAGGATCAGCGAGGGTAAGATATTTGCCCAAGGTTACAGAGCCAGGAGGGGCTGAGCCAGGTTTCCAGTTCAGTTCTGCC
>SJYX01024688.1:0-24843 GCA_006410675.1 Oreotragus oreotragus
CAGTCAATCCTAAAGGAAATCAATCCTGAATATTCATTGGAAGGATTGATGCTGAAGCTAAAGCATCAGTGCTTTGGCCGCCTGATGTAAAGAGCAGACTCATTGGAAAAGGCCTTCATGCTGGGAAAAAATAGAAGGTAAAAGGAGAAGGGGACAGCAGAGGATGAGATGGTTGAATAGCATCACCAACTCAGCGGACATGAATTTGAGCAAACTCCAGGAGATAGTGGAAGACGGAGGAGCCTGGTACAGTCCATGTGGCCACAGAGAGTTGTATATGACTTAACGACTGAACAACAATTATAGACTAAAATAGCATTATATACTATTATAGATTAGATATAGTATATACCTAATATTGTATACAGTATGTTATTAGGAGATGTGTATAAGAGACAAGTACATTAACATAGCTTAAGATAGACATTTCCATAAGAAAAAGGCATTGGTTAACTTCAGGTGAAACCAGGTATCATTATGGCAACACAGAATCTTAAGAGACTCCTTTTAAATTTGTATAGAGAAGGAAAAAATATCACTAGTTTGTTTCCTCCTGCCGCTTGAGAGAGAGAAAATGTCTGACACTTGCAGGCTATTTCCTCCGTTTGGAGACCCCTGGCCTTCCTGCCTGTTACCCTCTCAGCCCCTTGGATGCCTTATGTCTATTCCACAAATGAGGTGAAACCTACTAGGTTTAATTTAGTTTTTCTAATAAATTTTTAAAAATATCTAATTTTTATAAATAAATTTCTGTTTAACTGAGTGTAATAGTTTATATCAAGACATTGTTTTCTTCATACATTATTTTTTATTTCTTTTTAAAAAATGACCTATTTGCATCCTGTCACTTAGTTTCCTTATGTCTGCCTTTATTCTTTTGATTTTAAGAGTTTCAAATGTGACAGTTTCAGAAGGCGTTCTCTTTCAAGCTAAGATTTGCTGTTGAGGGACACCGAGGCTCTCATATTGATAATCCTTCATTGTCCTCTGCATTTCCTGGAAATGTTTATGTATTTAGACAGCCTCAGAAAGTGTCCCTGCGTGCAGATGGAGACATTGAGTGGCAGCTGTGGTGTGGTGGTGGTGGGGTCTTCACCAGGCTTCAGATCAGGTAACACAAAAGGGCATACCCCATCCCAGAACTCATGGGACTGAAGAGCCTCAAGTTTCTCTCTCCAGTTTGATGGCATAGAAATTGTAGATAATGATGAGAGTGATACATTTTGACCTGGAGAAGGTAAAGGAGAAGAGGGAGGGTGAGGAAATAGGAAAAGTGTCATGGAAGAAGTGACATTTCAGCTCAGCATTAAGAAGTTAAGCGGAAGTTTTACCCTATCCCTTGCCTGTGGAATCTCATCCACTCTCCCAATTCCATTGTGTTACTCTTGTAAAGACTACAGTTTGGCCCAACTTGTAACAGGACATGGAGGAGTCAGGGAGACAGCCAGCAGCCTGTTGTGTCTGGATCAGCTGGCAGGGGACCCCGTCCCATGGACACAAAAGTTTGCTGTGCCCAACAATGGCACCGTGGCCTTTGCTCCAGGGTCAGAATGGTTCAGCCCCATGTATCTCCCTCGCTTCCTATAACATACAGAAATGCTGCTCTTTGAAACTCGATAAAAGCACCAACCTGCCAATCCGAAGATGGAAGATCATAATTAATGATAATAGCCCTGTTTTAATAATAGCTATTTAGCAAGTTAGCAGAACAATACCAGTAGCACAGCTTGACACTGACTGGGTCGGGAGCAGCCTGCTGTACCTCTCAGCATTCGTGCGGTGCCCCTGAAACTTGCAAGGTTCAGCTCCCTGTAACTGGAGGGATTGAAGAGAAGACTAAGTTGCCTGCAACTTTCTTTAACCCAGTGAGGTTGTTCTTCCTTGCTTTCTTCCACACTACTTGCATCTCATGCCAGGTGCATCTGACTTGAGTCAGTGGCCTCTGAGGCTGCAAGGTTGAAGACAGACCCACATTCTCTTGGGGGTAGAGGCAAGAGATACTGTATATAGATCCCAGTGAGCCTTCTTTTAAATCATCCATTCTTGGCTCAGCTCTCTGTCCTGGCCAGACGGAGCATCCTAGAAAAGTAGCCCTGAAAGGGACCTTAGATCACCTCCAATCAAGAGACTTTCAAATTTCTTAAGACCAGAAGAGCTGCTCTACTTGAAGGGGAAGGGTAAGAATGCCAACAAAACCCTGCTCACCTCACTTCCATCTTGGCTCTCATAGCCCCTGGTTGCTCCATGGAACATTTACGACACCTTAAAGATGGTGTTTGTTACCTTCATTTTTAAAATTGTGGGACTAGAGGAAATACAGCTTTCCTTTGTGTGTGTGTGTGCTCAGTCATGTCAGACTCTGTGACCCCACAGACTGTAGTCCATAGGCTCCTCTATCTGTGGGATTTCCCAGGAAGAATACTTCAGTGGGTTGCCATTTCCTCCTCCAGGGAATCTTCCTGATAGAGGGATCAAACGTGGATTTCCTGTGTCTCCTGCATTGCAAGCAGATTTTTATTTATTTTTTTCACACTGGGAATCCCCACAGCTTTCCTACATTTAAGCAATTAGATTCAGGAAGAATTAAAATGCAGATCTCCTCCCTGTCAAGCATGTGCTCTTATAATAAACCCACCTAAGTTATTGTTTCAGTGCTGAAAGTCCAAATCCATGTATTCATAGATCCCCAAGGACCTATACTAGAGGAAAGGAGGAGGAGCATAGGTAGGTCTTACGGTGGAGGGAGCCCCTAAGTCAGTGACTTTTAAGCTGTGTTTCACAAGCAGATTGGAGAATCATTTTGTATGTATGTGTGTGTGTATGACACTTATGGGTGCCTTTTTTGATTTGTTGAGACGTCTATAGTTTTCATCAGATTTCAGTAAGATTGATGACCCCCTGTATTTAAGAACTACTGTTTGAGATTTCTCTGCAAGTCAGTGAAGGGCTCTGACAAAACCCAAGCTGCTGGAACTTCTCTGATTGTCCAGTGGCTCAGACTGTGCACTCCCAAAGTAGGGACTCCAGGTTTGGTCCCTCGTCAGGGAACTAGATTCCACATGCTGCAACTAAGAGTTTGCATGCCTCAACTTTAAAAAAAAATCACACAAAAAACCCCAAAACCCAAGCTGCTGCTTCCTTTATATATCATATCAGCACACCCTCCTGCTCTGGGCCATATCAGCCTTCCTAGTTGGTTTTTCCTACTTCACAACTAATTCCAAGTGACTACAATCCAGTTAAGACAGAACCTGACAGGCAGCAAAGGTGTGGAGCAGAATGGAGGGGAGTAGATTCTTTCCCAAGGCATCCAAGGGGGGAGTTGGCTCTGAGAGATGACTAAGTGGCCTTGTCATTAATGAGGCAGATACCTCTGCAAGGGTGGGTCTACAGAAAACAGCACCTCCCCAATCTCTTATGACAAGACCCAGTCTTTAACAGATGCTGAAGAAATCTGTAGGATTGGGTTTCTTGGATCTGCTTTGAATCTGCCATGGCATGTTGATGGTCAGAGAAAATGATCACAGGTGATAGAGAGTTGATTAGCATCAGGTGACTGTGAAGTAATAAACTGTCCCTTTGAGGTGATTCAGGTGGGCTTTCTTCCCTGACAAATTCAGACATGAAGTTTCAGTCTTGTTAGTTACCAGATTTACAGGAAATGTACTGGCTGCTTCTTACCAAAGGGAAGAGAAATTTCTCCCTAAGACTTTGGTCTGGCAATCTTCCTTCCTCCTCTGATTCATAAGTGGGCCTGTATTTGTTTCCAAGGAATGATAACTCTGGTGCTTTTGAGAGCAAAAGGACAGAATAAACTGGTGCATTAGAGCCACCCCATCTTTTGAACCGAATGAATACACCATTGTCCTCGAAACCCCAACTTTCTATGTTGTCAGTCTCCTGGGAGCTGGTTTGGGAGGGGAGGGGAGGGAAGGCATTAGACCAAGGAGCTGGAGCAGAAGAGTTTAAAACAGGCTGTCCAGTCACACACCATTACCAGCCATTGATGAGGTAAGAATCTTGCAGCAGAGTATAAATCACCTTCATCACTGAGTTTGCAGGTTAGTTCAGCTGATATATATATATATATATATATATTTTTTTTTTTTTTCGTTGCAAGACCTTCTTAAAGGAGGATGCAGTGTGTTTCTGCTTGCTTGGTATACACTTCTTTATCATGGACTGGCACTTTGAGAAGCACTGATTGAAAGTAAAAGTATTTCTTCAAACTGCTTTATCTAGAGGGTGGAAGTTTGCCAGGCCAGTTGCTCTCAGGATCCAGGAGAACTGATTGGAGGAGGGCTTCTTGTCCACTGGGTCAGGTCTGTGTGTCCTCGTGCTACCATGCAGACCTGAGCTACCTGTGAATGGTAGCCCTTCAGGACCATACACAGGAAAGCTGAGTGCCCTAATCATCGAGTGCAAAGGACCTCATAGTCCTGGGGCCGTTGTTGGCAAAGGATGTTGAGTAGAGTTACCTTCCCTGGGGGCACTGGGGCCCATTAGGGTGACACTACTTAGCATCAGTCCTGTTTCTTGCCTATTCTCTGCTTAGCCCCTCTGCCTAGGCTCTGCCCAGCCAGCCTGCTGTGTTCTTGTGGAGCTCCTCGCTCTAGTCTCTCTTTCTGCTCCATCTACCAACCTTGTCTTCTTGACTCTGGATTCCTGGCTGATGTTGTCTCCTGATGCCACTTTTCTCATCGACCAGTGACCTGGTGCCCCATACCCTTGCCATCTGTAATGGTTCCCAGTCTCTCAGCCCAGCTCTCTACTGGGCTTGGTGCCCTGTGTTGGCTTAGCTCCCCTACTTTGAAATTCTCTTTACTCCCTAATCCTATGGCCAAAGAGTTCATTCATCATAGTTATTAGCAACTGCTTCATTCTCCAGAGTGGACTGGAAATTCCAAGACCCCTGTTAAGACCTGGGTCTGTGGATAACATCTAGATCTGAGCTGGGCAAATATATGTTAGAAAATGCCCCAGCGGAAGAGTGAGCTGGGCAAAGTTGTGTTAGAAAGTGCCCCAGCAGGACAGTGAGCTGGGCAAAGTTGTGTTAGAAAATGCCCCAGCATGATAGCTGGGCAAAGTTGTGTTAGAAAATGCCCCAGCATGATAGTGAGCTGGGCAAAGTTGTATTAGAAAATGCCCCAGCAGGACAGTGAGCTGGGCAAAGTTGTGTTAGAAATTGCCCTAGCAGGATAGTGAGCTGGGCAAAGTTGTGTTAGAAAATGCCCTAGCAGGACAGTGAGCTGGGCAAAGTTGTGTTAGAAAGTGCCCCAGCAGGAGAGTGAGCTGGGCAAAGTTCTGTTAGAAAATGCCCCAGCAGAAGCGTGAGCTGGGCAAAGTTCTATTAGAAAATGCCCCAGCAGGAGAGTGCAGCAGACTTGCCAGAGAACAAATCGAGGCTTGGAATTAAATCTGAGGTTAATGCTGCTGCTGCTAAGCCGATTCAGTCGTGTCCGACTCTTCACGACCCCATAGACGGCTGCCCACCAGGCGCCCCTGTCCCTGGGATTCTCCAGGCAAGAACACGGGAATGAGTTGCCATGTCCTTCTCCAATGCATGAAAGTGAAAAGTGAAAGTGAAGCCTCCGAGTAGTGTCCAACTCTTAGCGACCCCATGGACTGCAGCCCACCAGGCTCCTCTGTCCACGGGATTTTCCAGGCAAGAGTACTGGAGTGAGGTTAATGGCTTACCAGCTTTTGGATCTTAGTCAAGTCATGTAACAACCAAATCTCAAATTTTTAATCTGTAAACTATGGACAATCACAGGGACATGTTAGGACAATAGATGCAGTGAACACACACTTAACACAGGCTTGGCTTATTACTGCTGCTGCTGCTAAGTCGCTTCAGTCGTGTCCGACTCTGTGCGACCCCATAGACGGCAGCCCACAAGGCTCCTCCGTCCCTGGGATTCTCCAGGCAAGAACATTGGAGTGGGTTGCCGTTTCCTTCTCCAATGCAGGAAAGTGCAAAGTGAAAGTGAAGTTGCTCAGTCATGTCTGACTCGTAGCGACCCCATGGACTGCAGCCTACCAGGCTCCTCTGCCCATGGGGTTTTCCAGGCAAGAGTGCTGGAGTGGGTTGCCATTGCCTTCTCCATGGCTTATTACAGTTTCCATTATTATCATTCAACCTCCCAAAGATCTAATTTCCCTAAAGACTCACAACTTTCTTCTCTGTTTTTCCTCTCTAGATTGTGTACCTTCTATACTCCTCAGTGGGTAGAAAATTGAAGCTCCATGCTAATATTTCTCAGAGGCAATCAAGTTCCTTTACAAATGGTAAACAGGTGGTTTCCTGGTAAACAAAAAGCTGTGTACTTGATTTATCCTGCCATCCAACAAAATGAAAGAGACGGCTTTTTATTCTGTACAATAGCAGAAAAACCCTTCTCACCAAACAATACTCTCCTCAATTTGTCTCCCAAGTTGAGGTGGATGGGATAATTGCCCATACAGACTGCGGTAAGCATTAAGCAGGTTGCTCCCCAACCCCTGCCCTCTGATCCAGTGGTCATGTTTCTCCTCTGGGCCTTGGAAGGAGACCAATGTCCTGGTGTTGGGTAGCAAGAAGAGGGGCTTCCTTGCCTCTGCTTCACTGGGAGCCCCATCTGGTCATGCCTCAGGGAATGGCAGCCTCCTGGGCAGTCTGGCACATCCTCCTACCACTGAGCCAGGGGCAACCACAGGAGTAGCCTCTGTGTAGAAAGAGTGGTGAAGTGCCTGTAGTTTGCCTCTACATTCTGTGAGATTTTTGGCCAATTAAGTTAATGGTGGACTAAGGCCTCAGGAATCAACTGGATAGTTTAATGAATGAATGAACAAATAAGGAATTATTTATTTAATGTCTACTGTGAGACATCATTCTAGGCACTAGGAATACAGTGGTGAACAAAAAGGGAAAAAGTTCCTGCTCTCATGGTGTTTATATTCTAGAGGGGAGAGCAGGCAATAGACCAAGAAATACATAGCATATCAAGGGGCAGTAAAAGTTCGGGAGAAAGTGAAACTTGGGAAGAGGGTGGATAGTGATGTTAGTACTCATTTACATAGGATGAGCAGGGCAGGCTCTGTGACCAGTAATGTTAGAGTAGGAATGGGAACAACGTGAGAGATGGAGCTGTGAGCATGCCTGGAGGAAAGATCTTTAGGTAGAAGGAAGAGCAAGCATGAAAGTCTGAGGTGGGAGTGTATTTTAGTCCATATCAGCCTCTAACTTCAGCTTTAAAAGAAGCAAAAAATTACATATTTATTTCCAACATGTAAGTATGATCCCACATGGGTCAAAGGAGGCACTCATCTTTGAGTAAATTATTTCATTGGATCTTAGTTTACTCACTTAAGATGTATTGATAAATGCGCTAGATTAGGTTTGCTCCTTCTATAAGATGGAGTTTAGAGACTGCTTGTTGTTATGGACACTAGGAGGCTATAAAAGCAGAGAAAACCTGGGATCAAGGCATTGAACAAAGGGATGGTATCTCTCTTGGCTTCCACCCTTTAACCTTCATGTCTGATAAAGGGATGCTCAGTAATAATCTTTGCTGAATGACCTGGAAGTCAGGAAGCCAGATGAGGGATGGGAAGAAGAGCAAAACTCAAGAATGAAGCAGGCACTTGGGAAGGAAAGGGCTGGTTAGTTAGATTTGATGACCTTTCAGGTCACTCTCAGTCCTGGGAATTTAGTTCAGCTCCAGGGCTTGGTGGCAAGAATACACAGAAGAATTGTACAGAAAAGATCTTCACAACCCAGATAATCATGAGGATGTGATCACTAATCTAGAGCCAGACATCTTGGAATGTGAAGTCAAGTGGGCCTTAGAAAGCATCACTAAGAACAAAGCTAGTGGAGGTGATGGAATTCCCGTTGAGCTGTTTCAAATCCTGGAAGATGATGCTGTGAAAGTGCTGCACTCAATATGCCAGAAAATTTGGAAAACTCAGCAGTGGCTGCGGGACTGGAAAAGGTCAGTTTTCATTCCAATTCCAAAGAAAGGCAATGCCAAAGAATGCTCAAACTACCACACAATTGCACTCATCTCACACGCTAGTAAAGTAATGCTCAAAATTCTCCAAGCCAGGCTTCAGCAATATGTGAACCGTGAACTCCCTGATGTTCAAGCTGGTTTTAGAACAGGCAGAGGAACCAGAGATCAAATTGCCAACATCCGCTGGATCATGGAAAAAGCAAGAGAGTTCCAGAAAAACATCTATTTCTGCTTTATTGACTATGCCAAAGCCTTTGACTGTGTGGATCACAATCAACTGTGGAAAATTCTGAAAGAGATGGGAATACCAGACCACCTAACCTGCCTCTTGAGAAATCTGTATGCAGGTCAGGAAGCAACAGTTAGAACTGGACATGGAACAACAGACTGGTTCCAAATAGGAAAAGGAGTACGTCAAGGCTGTATATTGTCTCCCTGCTTATTTAACTTATATGCAGAGTACATCATGAGAAACGCTGGACTGGAAGAAACACAAGCTGGAATCAAGATTGCCGGGAGAAATATCAATAACCTCAGATATGCTGATGACACCACCCTTATGGCAGAAAGTGAGGAGGAGCTAAAAAGCCTCTTGATGAAAGTGAAAACTGAGCGACTGAACTGAACTGAACCAGGGCTTGTTTGATACAGGTTTTGATGTTTATCAAATTATATCAACATTGAGCAGCAGCTTAAAGCAGCAAATATTTATCAGCTCACAGAGTTTTTAAGGGTCAGGAGTCAGAAATGACTTAGGGGTGGCTCAGACTCCCCTGAGGTTGTAGTCAGCTGTCAGTCGGGGCCGAAGTCACCTCAAAGTCGGAGCAGGGCTGGAAGACTGCTTCCAAGATGGATCCCTTGTGTGGCTGTCAGCAGGGCCCTCAGTTCCTCGTCATGAGGGCCTCTCCACAGGTCTGCTGGAGTGTCCTTCCCAGAACAAAGACCAAAATAAGGGTTGGGACTAGGGTGAGGCAAGCTCTGGCTCTGCACCTCATAATGGCAGCTAGCTTCCCCCAGCATGAGTGACTCAAAAGGGAAAGAGCAAGCTGGAGGCAGCAGCGCTTTATTCTATTAGTTGAAGGCCAGTCCTTAGGGTCCCGCTCACACTCTAAGAAAAGAGTGTGTAAGAGTTTGTGGACTTTCAAAAATTACTACATCCACTTTTTAGCCATGGGAGCCTGCTCAGGTTGTTATCTTTCCATCCTTGGAGTGCCCATTATTAGCTCTTAGCATACTGTTCAACATATGCAAGGCATTCAGTTAGTGCTCATTTGTTTATCTAGGGGAAAAGGCTAGACTGGATGAACAGAAGGCTGAATGGGTGGTCAGATGTTTAAAAACACATGCTGCTGCTGGTGCTGCTAAGTCTCTTCAGTCGTGTCCAACTCTGTGCGACCCCAGAGACGGCAGCCCACCAGGCTCCCCCATCCCTGGGATTCTTCAGGCAAGANAAAACACATGCTGCTGCTGGTGCTGCTAAGTCTCTTCAGTCGTGTCCAACTCTGTGCGACCCCAGAGACGGCAGCCCACCAGGCTCCCCCATCCCTGGGATTCTTCAGGCAAGAACACTGGAGTGGGTTGCCATTTCCTTCTCTGATGCATGAAAGTGAAAAGTGAAAATGAAATCGCTCAGTCATGTCCGACTCCTAGCGACCCCATGGACTGCAGCCTACCAGGCGCCTCCATCCATGGGATTTTCCAGGCAAGAGTACTGGAGTGGGGTGCCAGTGCCTTCTCCAAAAACACATGAACCACACCTAAGAAATCATAATTCAGTTGATATTAGGTGAGATTGGAGCACAGATACAATTAAAAAAATATTTCTTATTGTGGTAAAATATAAATAACATAAAATTTAACATTTTAATCAATTTTAACTATACATTGACATTTAATGCATTTGTAACATTGTATAACCAACACCACTATCCATTTCTAGAAGTTGTTCATTCAGTTCAGTTCAGTTCAGTCACTCAGTCGTGTCCGACTCTTTGTGACCCCGTGAATTGCAGCACGCCAGGCCTCCCTGTCCATCACCATCTCCCGGAGTTCACGCAGACTCACCTCCATCGAGTCTTTGATGTCATCCAGCCACCTCATCCTCGGTCGTCCCCTTCTCCTCCTGTCCCCAATCCCTCCCAGCATTTGTTCATTACCTCAAACAAATTCTGTGCTCATTTAACAATAGCTCCTCATTCTTCCTTGCCTTCATCCCTGATAACATCTGTTCTATTTTATGTCTCAATGGATTCACTTTCTCTAGATGCTTCATATCTGTGGAATCATGTAACATTTGTCATTTTGTGTCTAGATTATGTCTTAGCAAATGTTTTCAAGGTTCATCCATGTTATAGCATGTGCTGTAATTTCAGTACTTTCAAGGCTGAATAACATTACATCGTATGTCAGTTCAGATCAGTTCAGTTCAGTCGCTCAGTCGTGTCCGACTCTTTGCGACCCCATGAATCGCAGCATGCCAGGCCTCCCTGTCCATCACCATCTCCCGGAGTTCACTCAGACTCACGTCCATCGAGTCCATGATGCCATCCAACCATCTCATCCTCGGTCGTCCCCTTCTCCTCCTGCCCCCAATCCCTCCCAGCATCAGAGTCTTTTCCAATGAGTCCAGTAGCATATTGGGCACCTAATGACCTGGGAAGATTCTCTTTTGATATCCTATCATTTTGCCTTTTCATACTGTTCATGGGGTTCTCAAGGCAAGAATACTGAAGTGGCTTGCCATTCCCTTCTCCAGTGGACCACATTCTGTCAGACCTCTCCACCATACCACATTTTGTCCACTAATCTGTTGATAGACATTGGGTTGTTTCTACTATTTGGCTTCTATGCACATTGGTGTACAAGTATCTGTTTGAGCGCGCCCTTTCAGTTTTTGGGGATGTAAAGCCAGAAGTGAAATTGCTGGATCATATAATAATTCCATGTTTAACTTTTTGAGAAACTGTTGTGTGTTTTTCAAAAGCTTCTCAGGAAATTCTGATGTGCAGCAAGAGTGATAAAAACTGATTATAAGTGTGGACTTCTAAGGAGGTTCATCTGATGGAAGGGGAAGGACAGAACTAGGAGTCAAGGCAGCTCTTGGTAGTTCAGTCCATTGTGTTTGTATCTGGGCAAACTCACCTCCAATATCACTTATGAAGTTGCCCCCGATAATAGAGTAAACCTATGCAAGTCCATAATCCACTCCTGGCTTCTGCCCTTGGCTTCTTGTCGAAATTTCTGGAATGATTTCTGCATATGTGTCTCAGCTTCCACATGTAAGAACCCATGTCATGCCTGCTTTCTCTCTTCCTGGCATGTTAAAAAAAGACATTGGTAATTTGGAGACACACTCCCTGAAGTTGCTTGAGTATAAACAGTTTTCTCCAGATGTGTGTGGGCCATGAGTTCCTGACCATGATGTGGTAACTGCTTTAAGTAAGCATTCCAGCAGTGTCCCTTACTGTACACATCTGAGTTTTCTCATCAGTTTTTGAGTTCCTCTCAAGAGGGAGGGAAATGTCTGATCTGATATGTCTGATGTTTCACTTAGTCCCTTTGGATTCAGCTTGTCATTGTCAAGTTTTCTTTCAAGTATGTCAGCCTTTGTCGTACCAGCAGAGCATTTTTTGTTTTTGGTTGTTCTGGACTTCAATTGACAGATGTCAAGTGGTGCTCGGTTCTGGGTGATAGGGGTGGGGACCAGTGCAAGAAACCATATGAGGTTTCCAGATGAAGAAATAATCTTGCAATTTTTTTAAAACCACAAAAGCAATCACACCGAGTGTTTTGGAATGCCCAAATCTTGGGGCAGTGAGACAGGAGGATTTCTGCATACATTTCTTTGCCTCATAAATTTGGTCAGTGGTTAGTCGGTGCTTTGAGAACAGAGCAATTTCTATTCACAGTTGAGGAGGTCATTGTGGAATGGCCCTTTTTGAATCTTGTGTTTCTCTACTGCTAAATTTGGGCCATGCAGAAAAAGAGCTTCTAGAACAAACCAGGTTTCCATGACACATGAGCAGATAGCTGCTTTATTGGCCACAACACTTTGTTGGGAACATTTAAAGAGTCAGGCCTTTGAGGCCCAATGCAGAGTGGAAGTGCTTCCCAGGCAACTGTGATCTGGGTGGTGAGGAAACAGTGGGGGTTCTGAATTATTCTGGCCATGCTTCCATGTCACAGGCACCCGAGAAGAGCAACTCTAGTTCAGTTGGCTGCTGCTCTGCTTAAGACGTGGCCCCTGGGAGGCTTCTGCTTCTTCCTGTCTGGCTTCCATTAAGATGCCGCTTTGACTCCTGATGCTCAAATCTCTTCCTAGAGTTTGGCTCTAGGCATCATCTAGTTTCTGCCTCTGGGCAGATTTCTAGCTTCTTGGTTTGCTGCACTGATTTTAGTTGCCCCTCTACTTCCTATCTGAGCTGGAACCACCACGTGAACACAGTTATTATATCTGTCTCCCCATCGTCACCACTAGGTTTTCCTTTCTGAGGGCCTGGATGTGTTAACTGTCAGAGTTCTGGTTGCGCTTCAGCTTTTGTTGCTCACTGGGCATATGCTGGCCTGTTGTATTGATAAAACATCAGAGTCAGTGGCAAGGGCTGCAACCTAGAGTGGACCCCAGCCATGCCCCAGGTTCCTGGAGGGTGTATGGATGGGGACACAGCAAGTTGAGGAGCCCACATAGTCTAAGTCACTTCCAAAGAGTCCTCTGAAGCTCTTCCAAGGAGAGATATTGTGTATATCTTAAACGACTTACTTTTAAAAAAAAATTTAGAATAATTTTCTTTCTTTATTATCGTCAATCATATTAAAAGTCTTCAAGAGTGGATATTTGCTGGTATTAAATAGTAGAATTTCAGTGTGTTGCATTGTTGACCATTTATACATGGATCATCTGGGTCACACATTATATTTTCTATTGAAAATATGTAAGGGAATTCCCTGGTACTCAGTTGGCAAAGAATCTGCCTGCAGTGCATGAGACCCAGGCTCAATCCCTGTGTTAGGAAGATCCCCGGAGAAGGAAATGGCAACGTACTCCAACACTCTTGCCTGGAAAATCCCCTGGACAGAGGAGCCTGGCGGGCTACAGTCCATGAGACAACCTACTTTTGACATTTAAATGCGCTAGCCAACTTGAAAGTGAGGAAAAGTGCTGGTTTTGAACAAACCTATAGCAAGATGAAGAAGAAAACTTTAAAACTACATAGTTATAAGAGACCTTACTGATTATCTAGTTTGTCCACCTGTGTTGTCTCCTCACCAGATGAGAAAACAGGCCTAGACAGATCACAGGATGTCCTTAGTGTCATACAGCTTTTTACCAGTCAGCTTTTTCCCCTGACTGGTTCTGTTCTTAAATTCTTTGGACTTTTAAGGTCTTCAGCTCTTCTGAATTAGGGATGTTCTGGAGAGACCAGTTCAGTCAACCTCCTGTCATTATTTAAATATTTTAGCGGCTCTTGTATGAAAGTATCTAGAATTTTATATACAAGAGAGGCAGCTAGAGAGTGTCATGTTTTCTGAAGCTTGAGCCTGAGGGTCGTAAGATTGTTATCAGCCCTATATGTAATGATATAAAACTTGGGTCTTGGAGGGCAACAGGCTGCATGATTTCTTTGGCAAGGAGCGGGTGTTAGGAGGCAGGCCTCTCTACCAGATATGCATGGTTTTTCTCCAATCTATTGAGGCAGGTACTATCATGATTCTCATATTGTGACTGCCTTCTTTAAAACGAATCCCAGACTTCTGTCAGGGTTGGTCTAGGTCTGAACCAGGGCTTCCCTAGTGGCTCAGATGGTAAAGAATCTGCCTGCAATGCAGGAAACGCAGGTTTGATCCATGGGTCTGGAAGATGCCCTGGAGAAGGGAATGGCTACCCACTCAAGTATTCTTGCCTGGAGAATTCCATAGACAAAAGAACTTGGTGGGCTACAGTCCATGAGGTCACAAAGAGTCAGACACAACTGAGTGACTTTCACTTTTTTACTTTCACTTTTTGTGCTGTGAACAAGTTGTATGACCTTGGACAAAGTTGCTTTCCCTCTTTGGGCTTCAGTTTTTCTCCTCTGCAAAACAAGGAGAATTGTTTGTTTAGCGTCCATGATTTTTTAGGAGTCTATGATTTCATGACCCATGCAATATCAATAGCATTTACTGTAGAGTAATCTCAAACCCTTTTTAAGCACATCTTCAATTTCTACATGTCTCACAGTCTTTTTATGGCCAGGAATGTAATTGGAACCATTGGTTAAGAGTTAATTCCAGAATCAGAGGTTTTATTGCTCTTAGATGCTAGACCTACTCTGATTTTACTTTTCCCTTTTCTTGTTGCCTGTTTCTAATGGACCTAAGCTTCTCACTGCCATGTGCTTAGCAAAAAACCAGTCTTGGACTTTTGCCTTTGGAGGACTGACTGGGCAACAGTGGGAGGATCCCCATAAGGGAATGTAGGGGCTGATCCCATGAAGCCTGTCCAGGACCTTCTGTCCAGTAGAATTTAAGAGGTCAGTGCAGGAGAGCTGCATGGATATATTACGGTCTTCATTCTATTTGGAGTTAACACCAGAGGAGCCTGGATTAGTCTAGACACAAGTTTCTGCTAGACCAGAGGAAGCCTGCAGTGGTGTTTGGCAGTAGGCTTGGTTTCACTGGTATCTCTCATCCGCAGTCAGGTCTCCTATTCCTCACCACTTGGCTTCTACGAACTTCCCTGAAACCAATGAGCTCTTTACTCACTGAGCAACCAGAGAAGCCTAGTGAGGCCTGCACCAAGGTTCACGTGTGTTGACTAGTCACACCTCTCTGCTCCCACAGTGGACTGGAAAAATCACATGAAATACACCTATCTAAAAAACTGAAGGCTGAGGTGCAGGACAGTCCTGGAGTCATGATAGTTGTTCCCCTTTACTCCAACAGTGGTTATTTGAACTGCCCTGTGATTGGCATGGCCTGGTAGTTCCTGTGAGCAATGAGGGTTGCTCTTCATCACAGACCTATAGCACTTAACTCCTCTTACAGGGGAGTTGAGAAACAAATCTTAGTCTTGCCCTGATTTTTTTTTTTTTTTCTGTAATATTCTACCAAAACAGAAACTTAAGAAATAGATAAAGAAAATTAATTTATAATCCCTAGAGCTAATCAGAACTATAAGTTTGAGGCACATCTTAGGTTTATTTCTTTGCAGAAATATGCATATATTTGCATATTTTATTTATTTAAATTTGATTACATTTTCCACATCTCTAAAATATTTTTATAAACATGATTTTAATAAGTGCATAATATTTTATGAAATAGATATGTCACAATTTGCTTAACTATTTCTCTAATGGTGGAAAACCTGAATTGTTTTCAAGTTACTCTTATTTCATTTGCTGGTATATATATTTCCAGTTTACTTCACCAAAGGTTTTTTAAATGTATACTTCCACCAGCAATGTATGAGAATACTCAGCTCAACAGTACACCGTTATTGTCATTTTGCTATTATTGCAGATGAAGATCATTATTACCTCATTATTATTTTAATTTGAAATTCTTTGATAACCCATCAAGTTGAGTATTTACCATTTGAATTTTCTCATTTAGAATTTTTCTGTTTGCATTCTTTGCCCATTAATCAATTGAGATCTTAGTGTTTTTGTTTCATTTGTTATTTTTTGGTATTTGTTCTTTGCTTATAATCTTTGTTACAGATATTATTCCTTATTTATTGTCTTTTAATATTATAATTTTTGGCAGACAATTCAGTCTAACAGTATTTGCCTTTGTAACTTTTTTGCTTTTAAATTTAGAAAGTCTTTCGCCTCAAGAAATAAAGTATTGCTTAATCCAGATTTTCTTCTTCATTATTTTATTTTTAACATTAAGCTCTTTGATCATATTGAATTTCTTTAAGTGTAGGATCTAAATTGATTTTCCACTGAGTAGTTAACCAGTTCTTCCAATATCAATTTTTAAATATTCTTCTCTACTGATTTGTGATACTTCTTCTGAACTTTTTAATAAGGTTTGTTTCTGGCCTATTTGTTTTTGTTGTCGTTGCTAATCTCTCTTAGGGGTTATGTTGGGATTAGTATGCAGTTAGGAAGTCAAGGGACAAAGAAACACATTAATCTTACCTGTTAGCTTAACCACTTTTCCTCCCTCATGGGGTACCTAAGGAAGGTATAGGCACAGAGGACAAGCAAATTAATATTTTATTATTAGCTGGGGTAATATACTCTACACTCTAATATGGATGCTCCAGTTGTCTCTTGCTGCATAAAAACCACTCAAACTTAGAGGCATGAAATAGCTACTTTATTATGCCTATGGATTCTGTGATTCAGGAATTAGAAAGGGCACTTCAAGGATGTCTTGTTTTTCTTCCATGATATGGAGACTTTAGCTCAGCTTTAGCTTCAGCTTAGAAGACTCAAAGGCTGGGAGAGACTGATGGCTGGAGATGGAATCTTCTGAGTGATTTGTTCACTCAACTGCCTACTGATTGAAGATGGCTGTCAACTGGGATCTCAGCTGGGGCTTCCAGTTAGAATACCTACTTGTGGTCCCTCCAGGTGCCTATGTGGGCTTCCTCACAGTGTGGTGTCTGAGTTTCAGGAGTGAGTGTCCCTGGAGAACCAGGCAGATGTTTTACTACCTTTTATGGCTTCGCCTCAGAAGTTATTATCATTTCTGCCATAGTCTCAAACCTGTCCAGATTCAAGGTGATGCAAAGAGCATCAAAGTTGCATTGTAAAGAGAGCATGTGGGATAGGAGATCCTGTTGTGGGCATTTATGAATGAGGTGCATTGCCATAGCAGGAGACTTTGACAAGCTGGGCTAGAATGTGAGGCTTAGGGTATCTCGCCTGCTTGATATTCTCTTCTCTCAGATACTCACATGGTATATTGCCTCAATAACTTTAAATATTTGCTCGAAGCCACTTTCTTAATGAAGTCTCTCCTTATCAGTTCAGTTCAGTTCAGTCGCTCAGTCGTGTCCGACTCTTTGCGACCCCATGAATCGCAGCACACCAGGCCTCCCTGTTCATCACCATCTCTCAGTGTTCACTCAGACTCACGTCCATCAAGTCCGTGATGCCATCCAGCCATCTCATCCTCGGTCGTCCTCTTCTCCTCCTGCCCCCAATCCCTCCCAGCATCACAGTCTTTTCCAATGAGTCAACTCTTCGCATGAGGTGGCCAAAGTACTGGAGTTTCAGCCTTAGCATCATTCCTTCCAAAGAAATCCCAGGGTTGATCTCCTTCAGAATGGACTGGTTGGATCTCCTTGCAGTCCAAGGGACTCTCAAGAGTCTTCTCTAACACCACAGTTCAAAAGCATCAATTCTTCGGTACTCAGCTTTCTTCACAGTCTAACTTTCACATCCATACATGACCACAGGAAAAACCATAGCCTTGACTAGGCGGACCTTAGTCGGCAAAGTAATGTCTCTGCTTTTGAATATACTATCCAGGTTGGTCATAACTTTTCTTCCAAGGAGTAAGCGTCTTTTAATTTCATGGCTGCAGTCACCATCTGCAGTGATTTTGGAGCCCAAAAAAATAAAGTCTGACACTGTTTCCACTGTTTCCCCATCTATTTCCCATGAAGTGATGGGACCGGATGCCATGATCTTCGTTTTCTGAATGTTGAGCTTTAAGCCAACTTTTTCGCTCTCCTCCTTCACTTTCATCAAGAGGCTTTTTAGCTCCTCCTCACTTTCTGCCATAAGGGTGGTGTCATCAGCATATCTGAGGTTATTGATATTTCTCCCGGCAATCTTGATTCCAGCTTGTGTTTCTTCCAGTCCAGCGTTTCTCATGATGTACTCTGCATATAAGTTAAATAAGCAGGGTGGCAATATACAGCGTTGACGTACTCCTTTTCCTATTTGGAACCAGTCTGTTGTTCCATGTCCAGTTCTAACTGTTGCTTCCTGACCTGCATACAGATTTCTCAAGAGGCATGTTAGGTGGTCTGGCATTCCCATCTCTCAGAATTTTCCACAGTTTATGGTGATTCACACAGTCAAAGGCTTTGGCATAGTCAATAAAGCAGAAATAGATGTTTTTCTGGAACTCTCTTGCTTTTTCCATGATCCAGCAGATGTTGTCAATTTGATCTCTGGTTCCTCTGCCTTTTCTAAAACCAGCTTGAACATCAGGGAGTTCACGGTTCACGTATTGCTGAAGCCTGGCTTGGAGAACTTTGAGCATTACTTTACTACCTCACCCACATCTTGGAACACTTTTTTACCCTTCCTTGATTTATCTTTTCCTCAGTAATGCTTATCATCATTTAGCATGCAATCTCATTAACTAAGTTATTATTTTATTATTTATTAGTTATCTCTTCTGCATAGAATATTGCCTTGACAAATGTGGAATCTTCGTCTGTTGATGTTTATGGGCGTCTCATAAGTGCTTAGAATAGTGATTGGTACTTAGTAGGTGCTCCAAATTATTGAATGAATTAATAGATGAGTGAAAGGCAGGGGCTCCTCATCCTTTTCCTTTTTCTGGCCACCTTACTTCTTGGGGCTACTTTTGAAGCCAAAGGAAGCAATCAACCCATCTGTTTTCCTTCCTTTTCCTGGCTTCTGGAATAGATACTCCCACCTTCCTGCTGTGACTCTGTAAGCTTTCTGCTCGCTGCTCCCTCCATAATGAGTAGTCCTCAGTCTGTTCCAGCTGAAGCCTGAGGAGTACTCTCCATCTGGGCCTCCCAGGTCTGTCTTACCTGCTTCTGCCACCCTTGCTCTTCACCTCAGGGCCTGTGCCTTCTCTGTCCTCACCCCTCAATGGGAACTAAAGGCCCTGCTGTCTGGGTAGCTGCCTATTCCTCCATCCTCAGCAGCTGTGACTGTGTCACCTCTTCCCCCAGCACTCTGCACTCAAGCAGCACTAGGACACTTTGTCCTCAGGACAACCCTGGGAGGCAGGAAGGCCGAGTTTGGAAGCCTTCATTTGTAAACGAGGAAATTGAAGAGCCAGCGTAGTAAAAGAGCTTGCCCAGGTAACAGCGGTGGCTAGAGCTCCGCTGCTTTCACTCGGAGTCCTTGTGTCTGCACCTCCCTTTGGTGTGGTGATGGCTTTGCTTGGCGACTCTGGGCCACTTCTCAGTCTCTGTGTTTCAGTTAGGGCTTCCCTGGTGGCTCAGCCAGTAAAGAATCTGCCTGCAATACGGGAGACCCAGCTTTGATCCCTGGGTCGGGAAAATCCCCTTAAGGAGGGAATGACTACCCTACTCCAGTATTCTTGCCTGGGGAACTCCATGGACAGAGGAGTCTGGCAGGCTTCAGTCCATGGGATCGCAAAGAGTGGGACACAATTGAGCATCTTAACACTCCTTCACCTTCAAGGGAATTACAAAACATCCTAAGTCATAAGACATTTGTAAGCCCTCAAGTTGTCAGGGACAAAACAGCATTGTTGCAATTCATCGATCAGCTGAATAGCATGAGCAGAACAACAAAATGGTTGAGTACCTCTTTAGGACAAGTGAACCTTGTAATTTCATCAGATCGCCTTGCAGAAATATCATTTTGACTATACTTAATACAGAAGCTACATACCAAGCAAATGACTTTTTTGGTGATGGTACTTCTGCTCCAGCTATCTTCAGTCTGGACAACATTTCCTTACAATCTCTCTCTTTTTTTTAAAGGACTAAACTTCTTTGAAGGGATGTAAGGACACAAGTACTCTTGCCTGGAAAATCCCATGGATGGAGGAGCCTGGTGGGCTGCAGTCCATGGGGTCGCAGTCGGGAAAATCCCCTTAAGGAGGGAATGACTACCCTACTCCAGTATTCTTGCCTGGGGAACTCCATGGACAGAGGAGTCTGGCAGGCTTCAGTCCATGGGATCGCAAAGAGTGGGACACAATTGAGCATCTTAACACTCCTTCACCTTCAAGGGAATTACAAAACATCCTAAGTCATAAGACATTTGTAAGCCCTCAAGTTGTCAGGGACAAAACAGCATTGTTGCAATTCATCGATCAGCTGAATAGCATGAGCAGAACAACAAAATGGTTGAGTACCTCTTTAGGACAAGTGAACCTTGTAATTTCATCAGATCGCCTTGCAGAAATATCATTTTGACTATACTTAATACAGAAGCTACATACCAAGCAAATGACTTTTTTGGTGATGGTACTTCTGCTCCAGCTATCTTCAGTCTGGACAACATTTCCTTACAATCTCTCTCTTTTTTTTAAAGGACTAAACTTCTTTGAAGGGATGTAAGGACACAAGTACTCTTGCCTGGAAAATCCCATGGATGGAGGAGCCTGGTGGGCTGCAGTCCATGGGGTCGCGAAGAGTCGGACACGACTCAGCGACTTCACTTTCACTTTTCACTTTCATGCATTGGAGAAGGCAATGGCAACCCACTCCAGTGTTCTTGCCTGGAGAATCCCGGGGACGGGGGAGCCTGGTGGGCTGCCGTCTATGGGGTCGCACAGAGTCAGACACGACTGAAGTGACTTAGCAGCAGCAGCAGCAGCAGCAAGGACAGAAGAAAATAACTTTATTTTGCCTTCTTTGATGTTCTCATTTGAGTTCTGGGCCTCAGTGAAACGGGGACTATTTTCTAGGTTTCCCTTCAACCTATCATTCTGCTGTTGTTCAGTGGAGTGTCCTGCAGAATGTAGAGTGGGCTGCAGGCTTTCTTTATGTAAATATATTAATCTTTCTACCGCCCTGGAAATTGTCATCTAGTGCCAGCCAGATAATGAATTTTGCCTTTCAAATATTGAGCCAATGTATATATTTTTGCCAAAAGGTAGAAACTGGCTTGTTTCCAAGTGGCAAAAATGCCTAGGAATGCACAGTTGTGAAAGGCGCCCTGGGTTTCCATTACACACTGCTGCCTATGAACCACGGATCAGGGAGAGCAGAAGCAGAGAGCTCCCAGGAACCACACCAGGATGCCTGGTACACTTGTTTTGCCCACACAGCTGTTGCAAGAGTTTCAGATTTTCAGACAGGTAACTTGTACTCCTTGTGGCATATTTTCGATAGGTCTTTAAGGACTTTTTTCTTCAGTCCCTTCTTTTTTTCCATCTTTGTTGACTCCTTTAATCAAGTAGTTCTTTTCATCTGCAAACTAATTCCTCTGCATGTAGATTCTCCCTAGTCCTTGGTAAATCTGCATATCATAGTGATCAGCCTGGGCGTATGGATGTAGCTCATAAGTTTAGCCTGTAAATAGAACTGTAGTTTAAGCTCCTTATTACCATAGAAATTAAAAATTCTTCCATTCCCATGTAGTTTTGGTCCTTAGACAAGGTCCTCTAAATCCGCCAACACCTAGTGGGCTGTGAAAGCCTTGTGCGTGCTACACACTGAGCTGGCATCTCTTGAAAGGTGGAGAGGCTGCCAGCTCCCCCTGCTCCACACACCCTCAGTGTGTTGCTCATCACACTGTCGATAGCCGCTCTGTAGACATGAACAGGTTTTGCTGCCCTTCCTTTCACTTCTGTTACCAGAGAGTTGGAGTGAGTTCAGTTCCTGGAGCTGAGATAGAGATGGGAGATGACGTGGAGGAGGAAGACCCCATCTCCTGAGGATCCGGGTGACCTCTTTCCACTTTCTGCAGAGCTGGAGTGGGAGAACACCCCTATAGCCTTCAGGCTGCTCAGAGTCAGGCTGCATTTTTTTCCCACATCCTTGTCTTTCTATGCCCCGAGAAGAACTTTGGTGTTGCTGTGTTTCCAACAATAGTGGAAACAATTGTTTATTTTTCAAAAAGTAAGGAACTAGTTTACTGCCAATCACTAGGCTAGATGCTAAGGGTACGATGCTGAATAGATTGGTCCCTGCCCCCAGAGAACTTTGGGCCCTGGGGAGAGACACCTTGATCATCCAGAGACCTGGTTTCAAGTTCTGAGTTCTGTCTTACTGGCAGTATGACTTTGGGCAATGATAACTATATCAATAACAATTTTAACTTGTATTTTGCAGCCGTGGCATATCCTAGGAAGAATAATAGGTGATTTCACACACATTATCTATTTAAGTGAATTTGTCTCTTCAACTCTCAGTTTCTTTGTACTAGACAGACTTTTGGCCAGCCTAGGTTTCCCTTCACCACAGTCCCTACCCTCATGCTCCCAGGGCCATGGCCGTGATCTAGGGATGGATCTCTGAGCAAAGATGGGCCAGCAGTTTCTTACCCTGGCATCTGGGGGTAGGAGTGAGTTGTGTCAGGAGAGAAAAAAAGAATGTGAATCTATGAGTATCTGGATATGTGAATTGTTACATATCAAACTGAGGAGTCGCTGAGGAGCAGAGGAAGTCAGTTCACAGATGAAAAGCAAATAAAGTAGATTGGCAGAAAGGTGGAGACGAAAGAAGGTGAGAAGGGTTGTGGGAGTTTCCCAGGCCCAGGTACCAGTATGCTCTGGCACCAGTGTGCCCAGCTCTTTGCCTGTTCGTGAGCTCTCTGAGATAGCCTGAGTCCTAGCAACATCTTCCCTTTTTGGGTGAAGGCAGTAAGAACTAGCACTCTACCCATTGTAACAAAAGTCCTAAATAGTGCATTTCTTTTATGAAAGGAGAACTGTTGTCAGAGTTAAATGAGACCATGTGCCTGAAGACACTTTAAGGATATGTTTGAAATTCATGGGATTATTGGATGATGAGGATGACCATGATGAAGGCAATGATGAGGATGGTGATGATTACTATCATACAATGCTATACAAGTGAAGTTCTCTGTAAGGTGTAAGATGACAGTTCCAGTAGAGGTCAAATAATGCTGGTATTACTTGATGTTGGGTGGAATAGATCAAAATTTGGTGTTGGACTTAGTGGCTTCCAGGATGATGTAGGAGCTGATCTAGGTGTTTGAGTTCAGTGAGGAAGAAGCTTGCTCCAGGGAAGCAGCTGCATTTCCTCTTGAAAGTCTCAGGAATTATTGTCGTAGATCTAACAGAAAGGGTCTCCCTCCCAGCTAGGAAAGGCAGGTTGTGTTTCCTCCTTCTACCTCTGGCAACCCTAACTCTAACCCCACTGCCTTGAAATAGCTCTCGCCAGCTGCTCAGTAAGAGTGGGGGCTACGTAACAGTCCCACTGAGTGCACATGCCCTGAGAAGGTCACTTTAGAGTGGCAAAGAGGTCACAGTCATGTTGAGTTGATGTCATTGAATTAGCCACCAACTCTGCCAATTTAATTGTCAGCAGCAGAATTCTGTCCTGGACTGTTAGGGGCAAACCCATTGAACTTAGTAGCATCAAGCCAGAGTGTGGCTGAGAGGACTTGGCTGACATCTCTGACACTTCTGATGGATATCAGCCCTGCTTGAGCTCCAGTGTCCTTCAGGTTTGAGGATAGGCGGTGTTTGTTGGCACAATGTGACTTGCATGAACTGCTGGCTTTATACACTTTCCTTCCAGGAAAAACACTGTAATTTCTCCCAAGATGGACTTGCCCTCTCAAGCTACAGATTCTCCCATTATTAGAGACACCCTGGCACCTGGGACCATTAGAGAAATGTGAAGCATGATTTTTTTCTCCCAATCCAATGAATTTAACCTCTTCTCTTTTTGTTCTCTTTGCTTTTTAAAGTGAGAGAATATATGTGGTAAAGTGCCATGCAAATACATTGCTTTATTCAGCACACATATGTATTGATAGACTGTGTGCCAAGCTCTGAGTTATGATTTATCAATGCACTAGAAAGAGAAAGACATGATACTTGGTATCATGAGACTTGCATTCTAGGGGCAAAAACAGAGAAAAACACTATGCAGAAAAGCAATGGGAATAATCTTATATTGAAGTGAGTGTTGTGGAGGAAATAAACCAGGGGCAGAGGTCAGTCAGTTCAGTTGCTCAGTCGTGTCCGACTCTTTGCGACCCCATGAATCGCAGCACACCAGGCCTCCCTGTCCATCACCATCTCCCGGAGTTCACTCAGACTCACGTCCATCGAGTCCGTGATGCCATCCAGCCATCTCATCCTCGGTCGTCCCCTTCTCCTCCCACCCCCAATCCCTCCCAGCATCACAGTCTTTTCCAATGAGTCATTGCTTCTCATGAGGTGGCCAAAGTACTGGAGTTTCAGCTTTAGCATCATTCCTTCCAAAGAAATCCCAGGGTTGATCTCCTTCAGAATGGGCTGGTTGGATCTCCTTGCAGTCCAAGGGACTCTCAAGAGTCTTCTCCAACACCACAGTTCAAAAGCATCGATTCTTCGGCGCTCAGTTTTCTTCACAGTCCAACTTTCACATCCATACATGACCACAGGAAAAACCATAGCCTTGACTAGGTGGACCTTAGTCGGCAAAGTAATGTCTCTGCTTTTGAATATACTATCCAGGTTGGTCATAACTTTTCTTCCAAGGAGTAAGCGTCTTTTAATTTCATGGCTGCAGTCACCATCTGCAGTGATTTTGGAGCCCAAAAAAATAAAGTCTGACACTGTTTCCACTGTTTCCCCATCTATTTCCCATGAAGTGATGGGACCGGATGCCATGATCTTCGTTTTCTGAATGTTGAGCTTTAAGCCAACTTTTTCGCTCTCCTCCTTCACTTTCATCAAGAGGCTTTTTAGCTCCTCCTCACTTTCTGCCATAAGGGTGGTGTCATCAGCATATCTGAGGTTATTGATATTTCTCCCGGCAATCTTGATTCCAGCTTGTGATTCTTCCAGTCCAGCGTTTCTCATGATGTACTCTGCATATAAGTTAAATAAGCAGGGAGACAATATACAGCCTTGACGTACTCCTTTTCCTATTTGGAACCAGTCTGTTGTTCCATGTCCAGTTCTAACTGTTGCTTCCTGACCTGCATACAGATTTCTCAAGAGGCAGGTTAGGTGGTCTGGTATTCCCATCTCTTTCAGAATT
>SJYX01024688.1:25237-35437 GCA_006410675.1 Oreotragus oreotragus
AATCTTGATTCCAGCTTGTGTTTCTTCCAGTCCAGTGTTTCTCATGATGTACTCTGCATATAAGTTAATTAAGCAGGGAGACAATATACAGCCTTGATGTACTCCTTTTCCTATTTGGAACCAGTCTGTTGTTCCATGTCCAGTTCTAACTGTTGCTTCCTGACCTGCATACAGATTTCTCAAGAGGCAGGTTAGGTGGTCTGGTATTCCCATCTCTTTCAGAATTTTCCACAGTTTATTGTGATCCACACAGTCAAAGACTTTGGCATAGTCAATAAAGCAGAGGTAGAGAAAGACAAAAAAGATCGGTGCTTAATTCAGGAGGTCAGGGAGTACTCCTTTGCCAAAACCCAAAAGAGGAGAAGAAGCCTGTCTTCTAGAGAAGAGGAACATTTCAGATAGAAGAAACAGTGTGGGCCAAAGCCCAAGGCAGACTAACCAGGTGTGTTCAAGACATGAAATATGGCCCGTGTAGCTGCAGTGTGACAGATGATGGAAAGACTGGCAAGAGTGGGTAGCTAGGGAGATGAGCACAGACTCTTGTCCAGCATACATGGTTTTGTTTGAATCTCAGCTCTGCCGATGAACTAGCTAAATGATCTTCGGCAAGCACTTAAGTACTCTGTGCCTCAGTTTTCTTATCCTGAAAATGGGAACAATAGTATGCATATCTTGGGTTATCATAATTGTGAAAAGGGATAAAGCATTGTTTCTGTCCATGTCTTCTGAGAAGCAGATGCCAAGACAAGATTACATGTGTAACAGATTTATTGGGAGAAATGCCTTGAAAGAAAAAGTAAAGGAAGCCAGGAAAAGTGGTTGGTTTTCAGATCTTGATGAAGGTCTGACATCTACAAAGGCAAGCAAGCGGAAGGAACACATTCCAATAAAGATTTGGCCAAGCCAGAAGGGAGCCCTTGAGCCAAAGCTACTTGTTGGTAGACTCTCACCCCTCAAAGGACAGGGCTGATAGGAATATTATTATATCACTGCTTTTCTCAGTCATTGTCTGGCTGAAGCATGACCTTGCTATGGAGCCAGAGGAATTGCTGCTGAGGCTTTTGGTCAGCTGTACTCCTGTAACAGGAGATCTGAGAAGTGCATTTTCATGGCTGCCAACAGTGTATATGCCTTAGTAGACCCTGTAGTGCATAATAGATGTTAAAATTATTGTGTAAATTTTGCTAATAAATTATTACTACCAAGAAATCTCAATAATAACTGTTGCTATCTTGTTTTCTTGATATTTTTTCTCTTCTGCCTTGATTTTTCCATAGCCAGCTGGTAGAACTTCTGGACATTATCCATCCTCATGGATGAGCAAAGGCGTTCCTAATAAGAGAGAGCTGGTAGGTGCCATATGGTGGGATTTGAGAGACACCAATAAAATTGTTTGTTGTTATTTAGTCACTAAGTCCTGTCTGATTCTTTTCCAAGCCCATGGACTGTAGCCCACCAGGCTCCTCTTTCCATGGGATTTCCAAGGAAGAATACTGGAGTGGGTTGCCATTTCCTTCTCCAGGAGATCTTCCCAATGCAGGGATCAAACCCAGGTCTCCTGCATTGGCAGGTGGATTTTTTACCACTGAGCAACCAGGAAAGCCCTCCAATAAAATTACCTTTTCTTAGCAACAACAAAAAACCCCTATCACATTATCAGAAGTTCCATCTTTAAAAATTTCTTCCTTTGGATAAGCCTCAGGTCACAGCTCCCAAAGGGGAAGATTTCAAAGGCTTATCCTTGTCATTCTTTCTCTCTTTTTTCCTTTTCAACATTTGGGATATTGCTTAACCTCTGCTTGAAATTCTCACCTTCCTTTTTATGAGTCCATGTTGTTTTGAGTCCTTTGTTAACCCTTCTCCCTATCTTTTAGTCCATATGTGTATTCTCTGCTGTCTTCTTTTTCTCATCCTTTTCAAAAGAACCTTATGGCTCTCTTAACACACTTTCCCTCAGAAATCTTCCCTGACTTCAGCTAGTTACAGTTTTACTTCTTCGTTTTTTATTTGGATGCCTTTTATTTCTTTTTCTTGTCTAATTGCTCTGGTTAGGACTTCCAATACTATGTTGAATAAAAGTGAGGGTGAGTATCCTTGTTTTATTCCTGATCTCAAAGGAAAAGTTTTCACTTTTAACTGGTATGATGTTTGCTGTGGGCTTGTCATATGTAGTCTTTGTTGTATAGAGGTATCTTCCCTCTATACCCACTTATTGAGAGTGTTTATCATAAAAGAATGTTGAATTTTGTCTAATGCTCTTTCTGCATCTATCGAGATGACCATATGATTTTATCCTTCATTTTGTTAATGTGGTGTATCATACTGATTAATTTGTGGATGGTGAACCCACATTGCATCACTAGAATGAATTCCTACTTGATCATGGTGTCTGAACTGGGAACATGATTGTCAAAAGCAATCTCTTTTATCTCTTCCAAACTTGATATCACATTTTTCAGCTTCCTATGGTCATTTGTCCTAAAAGAAGCCCTCCTACTAACTCAGTCTTAACATGACGAAACCATCTGGTCCTCCCCTTAGTCTTTTCCCACTTCTGGATTTCCTGTTCACTCAGGCTGAAACTCTGGTTACTTCCATCTTCTTGTTCACTTGGGCTTGAAATTTGGGGTAAGTCATATATGACTTTCCCCTCCCTTTCCTCTACATTTCTAGTCACTCTTGAATCTTCTATTTATTTTTTCACAAGTGATTACTCTCTTCTTGCCAGCTTCTCTGCCATTATCTTAATTCACATCATCTTCTTACTACTGTGGCCTCCTCCCTGGTCTTTCTGCTCCCTGCCTCTCTTCCATTTATTTGGAACTATCTGTTGTTTATTTAATACATACAGTGACGTCATGTATTTAAAGTTTTTGAAATGGTTTGTTTTCAACAAATTCAGCTTCTTTCAACCTTCTTTACACACATTGGTAATGCATAGGTCTGGCTTTTGAGTGAACAGAGGCCAATTTCATCTCCACTGTCTTTCTTGCAGTCCCAGCCTGGATCCTACCCAGACTTGACCACTTGTTGAACAACCTCTTGTCTACATTGGACCCTCCAGACCCTGCATCTTCTTGTCACTCCAGTTATTGTCTATAGGGGGCCTGTCTCCAGTACATGGCCCCCCTAGTGAGACATGGATGCTCTGCATCCTGCCCCATCCACTCAAGTTGTTAAATAAAACAAAGTGGACATTTCCTGTGAAGTTCAGAAAGTTCAGCTTCATTTGAACTATTGTTTCTATGTAACCCCCTGTTAACACATGAGAGATACTTTGTGAAAAGGATAGTTCAACTTTGGTTTTGAATTATTACCTCAAGGGATGTTCCTCATCTTTAATTATATGCTGTTATCCATAAAATGTTAGAGCGCCTATGATTCCACTTATGTAACATTATTAAAATGAAAAAATTATAGAGTTGGAGAACCAATTAGTGATTGCTGGGTGTTGGGGATGGGAGCGAAAGAGAGGTGGGTGTTGTTATAAAAGGGCAACACGAGAGATCCTTGTGGTGATGGAAATGTTCTGTACCTTGACTGGTGGTGGTGGATACAGGATGTGATAAAATTGCATAGAACTAACCACACATACATGTTCATATATGCACACGTGAGACCAGGTAAAACTGGTAGAATCTACTAAGACTGCTGGATTGTATCATTGTCCGTGTCCCGGTTGCACTGTTGTTAGTTGTATAAGATATTACCATGAGGGCAACAGGGTAAAAGGTACCCAACAGGATCACTCATTATTTCTTACAACTACATGTGAATCTACATTTACCTCGAGATAAAAAGTTTAATTAAAAAAAATGTTAGCACTCCTAATTCTAATTCTCAGTGGTATTTGTTGAACTGAACCATTTATTCTTTCAGCCAGTCCTGCCTTGTGGGAGTAATAGGTTTCATGGGGCTTTGTTCACTTAATTAAAGATTGTTTCCACTTACTTTCTAAAATATACCTCTGCCTTTAGTTTCTTCAGTGTTCTTATTTTTATAATTTATAATTTTGTAGACATCACTTTTACCTCCCCTAGTGCTCTTGCACATGGACTGAAGAATCCCAGTAATTTAGAGCAACCCCAGGGTTCCTTTTACTGTTAAAATTGCTTGTCTCTGGTTTCCCACCTGTGAATTTTTTGCTTTCTAAAGTGTCAGGGATCAGATCACACTCAGCTACAGCCCAATGGTGTTTGTACCATGATTTTGGTACAGCCAGAATGAAATCGTCTGTTTGGTTTTTATTTTCCCTTTTCCTTTTTTCCTTTCCTATGTTTTTGGTTATAGAAACACATTACATAGAAGCCTTTGGGGTCCAATCATGGAAAGACCCCAAGATGAATTGCATGGGTTTTAACTGAGAACTCTGAATTCTTGAAGTTGGGAGAAAACTCCTCCTCCCACTTTTCCCACCTAATCACATAGTTTCAGAGGATCCTGTGATTTCTTCTCATCAATTTCCTGATTTAATACCCAAAAACTTGTCATCTGCAGTATGTGAACATGTATTGTACATCCACATTCTCGGTAATTTATAAACAAGTAAATAATCTTGAACCCAGTTCTAATGCCACAGAGATGCACATTCACACCTTCTAGATGTTTCCTTCCTCAGGTCAGGGTCCTGAGTTTGCTAGATACCATCCGCACAGCTCTCTGCCCAGCACGTGCAGTTACATAAGAACAGTTACGATTACATGGCTGAAAGGTAAAACTAAGAAATGCAGTCTAACTTACTATAGAATCCTAGAGGCAGAAAAGACGTGAGGTCACCTTATTTCCAGTTAAGCATTCCTTCTAATTCATGAACTTCACTTGTTAGATTTCTTTCTTATACTTAGTTCTCAGTTGTGTGCCCTCAGGAGGGACACAGGTCCTTCTACCTATGATGCCTCTCTGCAAATTGAAACCACCTTCAGCCTTTTGTGCATGTCAGAGGGAGACAGATAACATCACCAGTCCTTCTTTACTCACTTAAATGGGAGGTGTGATTTGGTAAAAGGAGCCTGATGGTGGATTAACATCCATCCGGGTTCAATATCTATTCCTGTACCTACTAGCTGGTGACCTTCAGCAAATTACTAACTCACCCTCAGACTGCTTCTTCACATGTAAAATCCATCTCAATAGATAGGGAAGAAGTAAGTGAGGACGTGTATGTAAAATGCCTGGCACACAGTAGGTGCTTTCAGTATGACAACTTACATTTCTAGCAGTAGCTGTAGTAGTTTACTAAACACTTATTGTGAGCTAGATGCTGTACTGAGCATATGTAATGCAGTATTTATTTTACTCCTCACAGCAATCCTATGAACAGTTCAGTTTAGTCACTCAGTTGTGTCCGACTCTGCAACCCATGGACTGCAGCATGCCAGGCTTCCCTCTCCGTCACCAGCTCCCGGAACTTGCTCAAACTCATGTCCGTTGAGTCAGTGATGCCATCCAACCATCTCATCC
Source organism: Oreotragus oreotragus (assembly GCA_006410675.1). Lineage (NCBI taxonomy): Eukaryota > Metazoa > Chordata > Mammalia > Artiodactyla > Bovidae > Oreotragus > Oreotragus oreotragus. The sequence goes on from SJYX01024688.1 coordinate 30,698, forward strand.
TCTGTCATTCCCTTCTCCTCTAGCCTTCAATATTTACCAGCATAAAGGTCTTTTCTAATAAGTCAGTTCTTCACATCATGGGGCCAAAGTATTGGAGTTTCAGCTTCAGCATCAGTCCTTCCAGTGAATATTCAGGACTGATTTCCTTTAGAATTGACTGGTTTGATCACCTTGCAGTCCAAGGGACTCTCAAGAGTCTTCTCCAGCTCTATTATAATTTCCTACTTTACAGATGAGAGATCTGGGGCTGGGTTAAGTCACTTACCCAAGGCCGCATAGCTGGAAGGTGGTAGAGTCAAAATTCAACCTCAGATTTTCCTGACGCTAGAGGAAAGAGTCCTGACCTACAACTCCATGTCATCTGTTTTCCCCCTACCTCCATCAGAGAAGTTCATTATATTAATCAGGCAGTCTCACATCTTTCTTGGGATGAGACGGCATATCAGTAAAGAAAATATGCATATTTTAACTGGAAGGAGTCACAATACCTCTCACTTGATGTCTATGTAATCATGAATTTAAATTAATGTCATCTTAATTAATGGGGTCACACATTAAAGAAACAAAACATGATCTTTAGGTACTTTTGATTTTAAAATTGGATGATTCTACACACATAGAAAATTACAGGGAAATAAACAACTAAATAATTGAAGAGTTGGAAAGACTAAACAGTTTTGATGAGGATTGGCCTAGGACCTGTAGAGCCATGGGCATGCAAAATAGGTGGGCCTCTATTCTCTCCAGTCCACTTAGAGCGAGAACCAGAACTTGTGAACTCCTGCAACCACTTATTTAAGGGAAGCATGGAGACTTCTGTCAGTGTGTTGATTTCTACTAATTAATTTTTAGGAGCTCTTCTGTTAATTTTTTCAAAAGTTCAAGGATGTGATCCTTGAATATTGACCAATTAATTAAAGGTTATATATGAGCCTAATTAATCAAGATTCTTATCTTTACATTTCCTTTTTCCCAGCAGCGTGAGGCAGCAGTCTCTTCACAGCAGGAAGAAGAGAGTAAATCTTCCAATGTTCTCAAGAAATGAGGATGGCACTGCATAAACAGTTGGGTCACTTGGGCATTTAAGTGCAGCTTGTGCGACGTGAGCCCAAGATTCAGACTGACTTAGGCATAAGTCTCTTTACCTGTGGGCCTTGCTGTGTTCAAGTTTGGAGAGGAAATGATGATAGCCTTACTATAGGGTGACTGTGAAGATTAAACGTCATAATGTATGTTAAGGGCCAAGGTGCCTGCTCCTTCATTGGTTCATTTCATAAATATTTATTGAGCCCCCTTGTATGCCAGGCCCATGACATGCACCAGAATTACAGTGGGCTACGCTGTTTACAGGGAAAGTAAGGTAGGTTGTTCCTGTCTTCTCAAAGACTTCCAGTACAGTGAAGAAGACAGACCAAAAAAAAGTCACAAATATATAATTACAAAATATGATAAAGGGCATGGAAAAGAAAAAGAACTATAAAAATGAATATGCCAGGGGCTAGAGGGAAAGGGAAATGGGAAGTTGTTGTTCAATGGGTATAAATTTTCAGTTACAGACGATGAATAAATTCTGGAGAGCTGCTGGACAGCACTGTACCAGTAGCTAGCAATCATGTATTGTGTTGCTGCTGCTGCTCCTGCTGCTAAGTCGCTTCAGTCGTGTCTGACTGTGCAACCCGATAGACAGCAGCCCACCAGGCTCCCCCATCCTTGGGATTCTCCAGGCAAGAACATTGGAGTGGGTTGCCATTTCTTTCTTCAATGCATGAAAGTGAAAAGGGAAAGTGAAGCCGCTCAGTCATGTCCGACTCTTTGCGACCCCATGTACTGTAGCCTACTAGGCTCCTCCATCGATAGGATTTGCCAGGCAAGAATACTGGAGTGGGGTGTCTTTGCCTTCTCCTATGTATTGTGCAGGACTGTTAAATTTTGTTAAGAGAGTAGAGCTCATGTTAAGTGTTCTTAGAACAGTAAAATTATATATATGTTTATGCTTAGTCACTCAGTCATGCCCAACTCTTTGCAACCCTATGGACTATAGCCTGCCAGGCACTTCCATCCATGGGGATTCTCCCAGCAAGAATACTGAAGTGGGTTGCCATGCCCTTCTCCAGGATCAAGAGACTCTCAAGAGTCTTCTCCAACACCACAGTTCAAAAGCATCAATTCTTTGGTGCTCAGCTTTCTTCACAGTCCAACTCTCATATCCATACATGACTACTGGAAAAACCATAGCCTTGACTAGACAGACCTTAGTCGGCAAAGTAATGTCTCTGCTTTTGAATATACTATTTAGGTTGGTCATAACTTTTCTTCCAAGGAATAAGCGTCTTCTAATTTCATGGCTGCAGTCACCATCTGCAGTGATTTTGGAGCCCAAAAAAGTAAAGTCTGACACTGTTTCCACTGTTTTCCCATCTATTTCCCATGAAGTGATGGGACCAAATGCCGTGATCTTCGTTTTCTGAATGTTGAGCTTTAAGCCAACTTTTTCACTCTCCTCCTTCACTTTCATCAAGAGGCTTCTTAGCTCCTCTTCACTTTCTGCCATAAGGGTGGTGACATATATATATATGTATAGTGACATATATATGTATAGTGAACTGACACTGGTTTATATATATACACGTCTGTATACACATCATGTATGATATATGTGTATATACATGTATGCATACATATACATATGTATATATATATAAACTGTCAGTCACTATACATATATACGTCACTATACATGTATATGTCAGTACATATATACGTACACATATATATACATATATAAACTAGTGTCAGTTTAGTTCAGTCACTTAGTCATGTCTGACTCTTTGAGACCCCATGGACTGCAGCACGCCAGCCTTCCCTGTCCATCACTAACTCCCGGAACTTGCTCAAACTCATGTCCATCAAGTTGGTGATACCATCCAACCATCTCATCCTCTCTTTTCCCCTTCTGCTTTCAATCTTTCCCAGCATCAGGGTCTTTTCTATTTTCTTTGCATCAGGTAGCCAATGTATTGGAGCTTCAGCATCAGTCTTTCCAATGAATATTCAGGACTGATTTCCTTTAGGATTGACAGTCTGACCTCCTTGCAGTCGAAGGGACTCTCAAGAGTCTTCTCCAACACGACAAATCAATTTTTCAGCATTCAGCCTTCTTTATGGTCCAACTCTCACAGCCATACATGACTACTGGAAAAACCATAGCTTTGACTAGACAGACCTTTGTTGGCAAAGTAATCTCTGCTCTTTAATATGCTGTCTAGATTGATCATAGATTTTCTTCCAAGGAGCAAGCGTCTTTTCATTTCATGGCTGCAGTCACCATCTGCAGTGATTTTGGAGCCCAAGAAAATGAAGTCACACTGTTTCCATTCTTTCCCCATCTACTTGCTATGAAGTGATGCTACTGGATGCCATGAGCTTTGTTTTTCAAATGTTGAGTTTTAAGCCAGCTTTTTCACTCTCCTCTTTCACTTTCATTAAGAGGCTCTGTAGTTCCTCTTCACTTTCTGCCTTAAGGGTGTTGTCATCTCTGTATCTCAAGTTATTGAAATTTGTCCCAGAAATCTTGATTCCAGCTTGTGCTTCATCCAGCCTGGCATTTCTCATGATGTACTTTGCATATAAGTTAAATAAGACGGGTGACAATATACAGCCTTGATGTACTCCTTTCCCAGTTTCGAACCAGTCTGTTGTTCCATGTCCAGTTCTAACTGTTGCTTCTTGACCTGAATACTGGTTTCTACGGAGGCAGGTTAGGTGGTCTGGTATTCCCATCTCTTTGAGAATTTTCCGCAGTTTGTTGTGACCCGCACAGTCAAAGGCTTTGGCATAGTCAATAAAGCCAGAAGTAGGTGTTTTTCTGTAACTCTTGCTTTTTCTGTGATCCAATGGATGTTGGCAGTTTGATCTCTGCCTTTTCTAAATTCAGCTTGAACATCTATAAGTTTTCAGTTTGCATACTGGTGAAGAATTGCTTGTAGAATTTTGAGCATTACTTTGCTAGTGTGTGAGATGAGTGCAATTGTGTGGTAGTTTTAATATTCTTTGACATTAAATCTATTATATCTATTTGTCACTTCTACCTTATAATCATAAGGGACTTGATTTAGGTCATACCTGAATGATCTAGTGGTTTACCCCACTAGACCAATTTAAGTCTGAATTTTGCAATAAGAAGTTCATGATCTAAGCCATAGTCAGCTCCCCATCTTGTTTTTGCTGACTGTATAGAACTTCTCCATCGTTGGCTACAAAGAATCCAATCAGTCTGATTTCGGTATTGACCATCTGGTGATGTCCATGTGTAGAGTCATCTCTTGTGTTGTTGAAATAGGGTGTTTGCTATAATCAGTGTGATGTCTTGGCAAAACTCTGTTAGCCTTTGCCTTGCTTCATTTTGTACTCCAGGGTCAAACTTGTCTGTTACTCCAGGTATCTCTTGGCTTCCTGCTTTTACATTCCAGTCCTCTATAATGAAAAGGACATCTTTTTTCTTTTTTGGTGTTAGTTTTAGAAGGTCTTGTAGGTCATCATAGAACCATTCAGCTTTAGCTTCTTTGGCATTACTGGTTGGGCATAGTCTTGGATTACTGTGTTACTGAATGGTTTGCCTTGGAAACCAACAGATCATTCTGTCATTTTTGAGATTGCAGCCAAGTACTCCATTTTGGACTCTTGTTAACTATGAGGGCTACTCCATTTCTTCTAAGGGATTCTTGCCCACAGTAGTAGATA
>SJYX01024691.1:0-14295 GCA_006410675.1 Oreotragus oreotragus
TTTTTTTTTTTTTTTAATGGGGCCTTTGGGAAGGTTAGAAATGTTAGAGATTACTCAAAACCAGTAGTTGAGTTATTTTTTGTTTATTGGCTTGGTCTGAAAAACCAGTGATTATAAAGGCTAAAATGCCAAGAGAAAATGAAACAGAACTGACTTATTTATGATGGTTGACTCAGAGATGTGTCAGCGAACTAGGCTATTGGAAAATACATTTGTAATTTTTAAAATGTGTACTGAAGAGCTGATGTCTTAGTATGTATAGTTTTAAAGATACCTGTAATGTTATCATAAATCTACAGCACAATTGAACTCAGTGTAATAGTGTTGGAATGTTAAAAAAAAATCAGAGATGAAGAACTGGTTAGGAGTGTGGTAGACCTTGCATCAGATTGCCTGCGTGTTGTTCCCCTGTGAGGCAGCACGTGGCCTGAGTCAGAAGCTATAGGAGGGATTTTGATCACTCTCCCTAAACTTGCCTGCTAAATTTCCTTCTGCGAGAGACTTCTGGAAGAAACGGGCTTGGAGAAAGAAATAACTTATTTCCGTGCATGTTAAGTCACTTCAGTTGTGTCCAGCTCTTTGCAATCCCTGGAATTTTCTAGGCAAGAATACTGAAGTGGGTTGCCATACCCTCTTCCAGGGGATCTTCCCGAACCATGGATTGAACTCACATCTCTCATATCTCCTGCGTTGGCAGGTGGATTCTTTACCACTAGTGCCACCTGGGAAGCCCAGCTTATTTCAGGACATACTTCTAGTTGAGTTTCACGGTACCAGTGTCACCAGGGCATATGCTCCTCCTCAGAGTACCTCTTGTTGACTGTTACATTATGAGTTGTGATAGGATTCAGGCTCTATCACAGGAAGAGTGCAAGGCCCATTCCTAATGACGTCTAGTATAGACTGTTAAACATTTCCTTGCAAAGTCACGCATGCGGTAACAGAAACATCCTGACAAGGTTGAAATTAGGCATCTATCATACAGCTTTAAACTGGGGCTTCATTATCAGTCCTCATTGCTATATAGTATACTGTAAATTCATATCCATTTTTTTTTGATAATTGCCAATGACTTGATTAAAAAGTGCTATTATGTTACAAGTCTTATTCTGTGTTAGGTAAACATCATTGCAGTCTTTATAATCTTATTTTGGAACTTCATTTTGAAAACATATACAAAGAGCCTCAAAAAATGGGAATGACTCGGCAGGAACATTGCTTATGTTAGTGAAGGTTGTACTTCACACAGCTCCAAGGAGTGCTGTTCTCAACTTAGGTGCTATAAATGTATATTGTCACCGTGATTTTCAGGTAGGTGGCATTGAAATGTCATGAGAAAAGAGGTGCTTTTGTCCTCCTTTTTCATACAAAGTTGTGGTTGCTTCTGACAATGGGATTATGTCTTGAGCTTCCCTTAAGCTCTGAGGTCTGGGGTATATGAATGTTAATGTTATCATCAAAGAGAATTACGTACCTCTCACCTCAGTTTCCTAGTTGCTCTGGCTGTTTCATTGATGTAGACCAATATGCCATTCAGTCAACATTTTTTTCAGCTAATGATCAGAATAGTAACAATTGCCCATGATTATTTTGAGGGTTGTTGTTTAGTCATTAAGTTGTGTCGGACTCTGCCACCCATGGACTGTAGCCTGCCAAGCTTCTCTGTCAATGGGATTTCCCAAGCAAGAAAACTGGAGTGTGTTGCCGTTTCCCTCTCCAGGGGATCTTACTGATGCAGGGGTTGAACCTGAATTTCCTGCATTGGCTGGCAGTTTCTCTACCACCGAGCCACCCGAGAAGTCCTATCATATATTAGATATTATTCAAAGGATTGGGGTGCCATGGTGAATAAAACAGACAAAATCTCTACTCTCATGGAAATTACATTCTACTAGAGGAGACAGACTGGAGAAGACAATGGTACCCCACTCCAGTACTCTTGCCTGGAAAATCCCATGGACGGAGGAGCCTGGTAAGCTGCAGTCCATGGGGTTGCTAAGAGTCAGACACGACTGAGCGACGTCACTTTCACTTTTCACTTTCATGCATTGGAGAAGGAAATGGCAACCCACTCCAGTGTTCTTGCCTGGAGAATCCCAGGGACGGGGGAGCCTGGTGGGCTGCCATCTATGGGGTCTCACAGAGTCGGACACGGCTGAAGCGACTTGGCGGCGGCAGCAGCAGCAGCAGGGGAGATAGACAGCAATCAAGAGAACAAATAAACTTGCCCTGCATTTCAGGATGATAGGAAGTGTGACAAGCGACGGAGGAAGTGCTCGATTTATCCAGGTCTTCAGAGAGGCCATGTCTGAGAAAGTGACCTTAGAGTCAAGATCTGAATGATAAGAAGGGACCAGCTTTGGCCAAAGATTTATTTTAGATAGAATATTCAGAGAGAACAAGAAACGTCCCAGTGCAGGAATGGGCTTGATAGGTTCAAAGAACAGAGAGAAATTTGTGTTTGAATAGAACTGGAGATTAGGAGGGTGGTAGGAAAGACAGGTTAAGAGTCAGGTCTTGTATAGATCATAGGGAAGCAAATGGATTTTATTCTTAATATAAGGGGGGAAGCAAAGGACAGTTTTAAGCAAGAGAGGGATGTGATTTGATTTATATGTTTTTAAAAATAGCTCTGGCTGCTTTGGCAGAAATGGGCTTTGAAGGACAAAACTTGAAGCTGGAATGTCAAGAAGTTGTATTTGTGTTTTCAAACCCGTGAGCTCTTGAAGGGAAGCTGTTTCATCTTTCTGTCCTCTAGGTCTCAAATGCGAGAGGCACTTAGAAAGTGCTGGTTGGAAGAAGGAATAAATGAAATGAACCACTGAGCCATTTATTCCTGAAAGTTCCTTGTACGGGAAGCAAGTCCCCCAGGGACATGTGTGTAGGCAGGAGCCATGTCTTACCCTAGCACCTGACCAAACCCAGTTGTTTTGTTCTCAGTAGTGTAAGTGGAATGACTATTCCCAAAAAAACAGCAAAAGACTGACAAAGAAGAAAAAGAGTGTTCTTTTTCAACCTCTAGATTTTTAAACAATAAACTTGGTAATGTTAAAGTTTTGCTTTCTTATTTGGGTTCATGGTCTATTTACAGTATGGATATTTTACTTCTGCAGTCCACTAAAAGCATTAGTGTTTTCATTCACCTCAATGTGATCTTTAAGTATGGAGTAGATAGAATTGAAAGACTTTTTGCGTGATCATTGCCTCGGCTAACAGATGAAATTTTAGCAGAGTCTGAGTCTACCCACTATGAACACCTACCACTCACAGACTTTGGTCATTTGGGTAAACTTACACTGAGAGTTGCACTGGACAAATTCTGATTTCATGATTGTCAATTCTGAATGCTTCCTCTCACTTTCATAATAATCCATTCATCTTTTTTCAGCCTTTACACTATAATAGTTTCCAAATCCAGATCAAACTCACCGTGACTTTCAGATAAAAGGCACTAGTTTTAAAGGCAGATTGAAAAAAATCTTGAACAGGAGAGGAAAGGAATGAGTAACCAGTAGACTACTGAGTCTAAATGAAATAGTTTTTAACTAAAGATAGAGCTTAGCTTTGACGGTGGAGGCAGCAGAAGGAAAATGCTAGTTTTATTTCTGTGCTGTGTGCTCAGAGTGTCTCTGTGTGACCCGTGGACTGAGCCTGCCAAGCTTCTCTGTCTGTTGGATTTTGCCAGCAAGATTACTGGAGCAGCTTGTCATTTTCTCCTGCAGGGGATCTTCCTAACATAGGGATGGAACCTGAGTCTTGGGCATCTCCTGCATTAGCACGTAGGCTGTTTATCATTGAGTCACCAGGAAAGCCCAGTTTTATTTCATAGCTAGGAGCAAAGCAATTTGGATCAAAATTTTCAACCAGCTTCAAGTGTAAAATAAGGAAGAGTGAGAAAATTTTATGCTTATATCCTAGAATTTTTTTAAAAAGCTTTCTGTTTGAACTGTTGTTGAGTACCTAAATTGTGTCTGCCTCTTTGTGCCTCTATCAGCTGCAGCACACCAGGCTTCCCTGTCCTTCACTATCTCCCTGAGGATGCTCAAACTCATTTCCATTGCGTCCGTGATGCCATCCAACCATTTCATCCTCTCTCACCCCTTTCTCCTCCTTCCCTCAGTCTTTCTCAGTTTCATGATCTTTTCCAGTGAGTAGACTCTCTGCATCAGGTGGCCAAAGATTCAGCTTCAGCATCAGTTTTTCCAGTGAATTTTCAGGAATGATCTCCTTTAGGATTGACTGGTTTGATCTCCTTGCTGTCCAAGGGACTCTCAAGAGTCTTCTCTAGCTCCACAGTTTGAAAGCATCAATTCTTTGGCACTCAGCATTATTCATGGTCTAACTCTCACATCCATACATGACCACTGGAAAAAGCATGGCTTTGACTATACAGACCTTTTGTTGGCAAAGTAATGTCTCTGCTTTTTAATACACTTTCTAGGTTTGTCATAGCTTTTCTTCCAAGGAGCAAGCACCTGTTAATTTCATGGTTGCAGTCACCATCCACAGTGATTTTGAAGCCCAAGAAAATAAAGTCTGTCACTGTTTCCACTTTTTCCCCATTTATTTGCCATGAAGTAATGGGATCAGATGCCATGATCTTAGGTTTCTGAATGTTGAGTTTTAAGCCAGCTTTTTCACTCTCCTCTTTCACTTTCATCAAGAGACTCTTTATTTCCTCTTCACTTTCTTCCATTAGAGTAGCATCATCTGCATATATCTGAGGTTGTTGATATTTGTCCTCGCAATCTTGATTCCNGTTTCTGAATGTTGAGTTTTAAGCCAGCTTTTTCACTCTCCTCTTTCACTTTCATCAAGAGACTCTTTATTTCCTCTTCACTTTCTTCCATTAGAGTAGCATCATCTGCATATATCTGAGGTTGTTGATATTTGTCCTCGCAATCTTGATTCCAGGTTGTGATTTATCCAGCTCAGCATTCCACATGATATACTCTGCATATAAGTTAAATAAGTGGGATGACAATATACAGCCTTGATGTACTCTTTCCCCAATTTTGAACCAGTCTGTTGTTTCATGTAAGGTTGTAACTGTTGCTTCATGACCTGCATACAAGTTTCTCAGGAGACAGGTAGGGTGGTCTCGTATTCCTATTTCTTTATGAATTTTCCAGTTTGTTGTGATCCACAGAGTCAAAGGATTGAGCATGGTCAATGAAGCAGAAGTAGATGTTTTTCTGGAATTCTCTTGCTTTCTCAATGATCCAATGAATGTTGGCAATTTGATCTCTGTTTCCTCTGACTTTTCTAAATCCAGCTTGAACATCTGGAAGTTCTCAGTTCACATACTATTGAAGCCTAGCTTGAAGGATTTTGAGCATTACTTTGCTAGCATGAGAGATGAGTACTATTGTGCGGTAGTTTGAGCATTGTTTGGCATTGCCCTTCTTTGGGATTGTGATGAAAACTGACCTTTTCCAGTCCTGTGGCCATTGCTGAGTTTCCACATTTGCTGTGAGTATAGCACTTTCACAGCATCATCTTTTAGGATTTGAAATAGCTCAGCTGGAGTTCCATCACCTCCACTAGCTTTGTTCGTAGTGATGCTTCCTAAGGCCCACTTGACTTCACACTCCAGGATTTCTGGCTCAGACCATTGTGATTATTTGGGTCTTTACGATCTTTTTTGTACAGTTCTTCTGTGTATTCTTGCCACCACTTCTTAATCTCTTTTNTCCATCACCTCCACTAGCTTTGTTCGTAGTGATGCTTCCTAAGGCCCACTTGACTTCACACTCCAGGATTTCTGGCTCAGACCATTGTGATTATTTGGGTCTTTACGATCTTTTTTGTACAGTTCTTCTGTGTATTCTTGCCACCACTTCTTAATCTCTTTTGCTTCTGTCAGGTCATTGCCATTTCTGTCCTTTATTGTGCCCATCTTTGCATGAAATGTTACCTTGGTATCTCAGATTTTCTTGAGATCTCTAGTCTTTCTCATTGTATTGTTTTTCTCTGTTTCTTTTCTTTTCATTGTTCAGTTAAAAAGGCTTTCTTATCTCTCCTTGCCTTTATCTGGAACTCTGCATTCATTGGGGTTTATCTTTCCCTTTCTCCTTTGCCTTTTGCTTGAATTATCTTAGGTTATACCTAACAAATTTAGTGCTGTACAGTCCAGAAAGAAAAAGAAAAGTGAAAATAATTCTTTATAGTTACTAGTGTCATAAATTATAGCAGATTATGTAGATTTATTGAATGCATCTATTCTTTATTTTTTAATGATCATATTGACAAATGTTACCATTTTGTATGAGAAGTGATTCTTTGAAGACCAGTAAGTCCCTGTCTTATCCTAATATTGATCAGTATTGCAAACTTGATGTCCCGTGAAAGTGTTTGGATGTCAAAGTGCTTTAAATTCCAAGGGCTGCTGAAACATAGCAGGGGAAAGGAGAACAAATAGTGCTGACTTCATGTACTCACTCTCTCCTTTGCTTTCGATCAACAGTCAGCAAGTTATCGTCCCTGTTACAAGTCTGCCCCACTGATTGATTTGTACAGATAAAGTTGCATTGGAACACGGCCATACTTGTTTGCTTCCGGTTTGTGTATGGCTATTTTCACGTTCCAGTGGCAGAACTGGGCAGTTGTGTGGAGATGTGATCCACACAGTCTATTATCTGTCCTGTATGGGGAAATTTTGTCAAGCCTTGTTTTATATGCAGGTTTTACAGTTTGCTGTATTTCGTTCCAAAATCAAATAGGTATTTCTTGGTGTTTACCCAAAGGAGTTGAAAATGTATATCCATGCAAAAACCTGCTTGTGGATATTTATAGCAGTTTTATTCATAATTGCTGAAATTCAAAAGCAATCAAGATGCCCTTCAGTAGGTGAATGGATACTCTTAACTGTGGCACATCCAAATGATGAATTATTACCCAGTACTAAAAAGAAATGAACTACAAGCCATAAAAAGACATGGAGGAAACTTAAATGCATATTAGTAAGTGAAAGCCAACCTTAGAAGGCTGTATACTGTATGATTTCAACTAGAAAACATTTTGGAAAAGGCAAAACTATGGAGACAGTAAAAAAAGAAAAGAAAAGTCATTAGTTGCCAGAGGTCAGAAGGGAATGAATAGGTGGAGCACAGAGGTTTTTGGGTCAGTGAAAATACTTTGCCTGATACATAATGATGGATACACATGTCGTTTTATACATTTGTCCAAGCCCATATAATGATGAATACCAACAGTGAACTGTATTAAAGTATGCAGTTGGGGTGATTATGTGTCAACAAAGGTTCATCAGTTGTAAAACTGTTACCACTCTGGTGGGGTATATTGATAATGGGGAAGTCTCTGATGTGAGGAGGAAGGAGGATTGTGGGAAATCTCTGTACTTTCCCTTCAGTTTTGCTGTGAACCTAAAACATTCCTAAAAATGTCTTAATTGAAAAACGGAAAGGCAAACTTTGTGTCAGTCTTTTAGGCTGACAGCTTGTTTTCTGTGATTCCTAGGGAGTGAGTGATTGTGTGTGTGTGTGTGTGTGTGTGTGTGTGTGTGCTGCTGAATAAGTTTTGTAGCTCCCATAAAGTCTGCTGTTCTAGATTTTATTCACCTGGCTGTAGGAGTTTATAGATGACCCCAGCATGCCCCAGGGGACATGACTTAGTGTATGTGCTTCAAGAGAGACATAGCAGTAGTCTGGGAAAAATAATGATCTTGATAGAAGTCAACTCATTTTAGCAAAGTGTTTCTTTCGGTGTCTGAATCCATATCATAAATGGTCTTCTCATTATCACCATTACCTTGCAAGATGGAAGAGTTAGGGTGTCACATAAGAAAACTAAGATTCTCAGAAGTCAGTTGCTTAAAGCAACAAATCTAGTGAGTCAGCCCAGATTCAAACCAGCCCAGCTTCAAACCAGAATTTGAACCTGAAGCCCATATATATCCTTTCTCACACCTCATTGCTTTTCCCTTGATAAGCTGTATACATAAGCCAGACAAATTCAACAGATCGGTACTGATAACAATGTCATTTTTCCTTAACTTCTGTCATATGTTGCACATACAAGTCAAGTAAATACATTTTTTCCCAGCTACAAAGTAAGAGAGTGTTAATTTCTTAACCACAGACTGCTATTCATAGCTCACATCTAATTTTTAAAAAGTGTATCTTCAAAATGGCTATAGAGGTCAATGTTCACATTTCTTGAAAGATTTGCAACATTTTTCAAGGTAGAGAGAGACATCTTCCCTTCAGTGTTCCCATCAGCACTTAATTTTTCAGAAAGGTGCAAAGTCCTTCAAAATGCCACAGCTAAAGGTTGTTGGGGGCACGGGGAATTTGAGATCAATTATATGGGTAGCCTGCTACGATTTATCATTTGAAGATAGCATCTATGTGAATTTAAAGAGAGGCTAGTCAATATCACAGCACAGAGATAGGACAGAGAGAAGTGAAACACTGTTGCCCAGATGGATGGGGGATGGGAAATAGAGAAAAATACTAAGTTGGAAGCTATTTTAATATAATTGTTCAAAGGCAAGAATTATTCTTTTTCTGGTACAATGATCTAGTGTTCATCCTAGACTAGTAGCAGAATCAGGTCTAATGGATTGCAAAAGTGAAATATATATTAAACATATCTTATGAAAACTGGTTTAATTATATTAATATATCTCACTTTTTATTCTCATCTTCAAGGTGGGTGAAAGGCATGCATAAAAATAACCAAAGTATGATAATCCCTTGAAATTCATCTATAATTTTGAATAGCATTAAATAAAATTATCGCTGAGATTAGAATTAAAAATAATTATGGAGAGACTCTTCCCACCTTTGGACAAAGTCATCTCTCTTTAATGGCTTCTCATGGACAGAAGGTGTGGATTATAAATAATGCATCGAGCCCCTCATTAAAGATGCATATTGACATGGCTAACTATATAAATTGTGTCAGAAATGAAACAAAGTCCAAGAAAAAATTGACAAAGTGTTTATTCATAAGCTTATGGCAAGGGAATCCATCTGCCATTACCTTTAGTTCTGCAGGGTTTGAAAGTATTACAAACGTGAATCAATTTTTATAGAATAAAAAGAGGGAAGGCTGAGATGGTCTGTGACTGGCAAGTACTCTATTCATGTATGAATTTTGGATGGTGGGGAGGCTTTCCAGTTGCTGTTCAGGAACTTCATTTGGCAGTCCGTGGTTGACTGGGAGGGAGGAGACTGTCCAGGGTGTGGCAAATGAGGAAGGGGTGTTCAGTGTTAGGGATGACAGGCACTCTAGCTGGCCATTTCCTCGAACAAATGTGGACCTGTGAGATGCTGTTTTGCTGTCAGATTGCTATATGGTTCCTGTTTAGGGAAGTGGGGTGCTGCTGAGGCAAGAAGTTTCTCAATGCTCATAGTTGGGAATGGAGCAAGGGCTTCTCATGGACTGTGGTGAATTTGTATGTCAGCTATCTTCTTATCATTTGATTTCAACTTCCATTCTGCCATTTCCTGTAATTTGAAATGTACAATGATACAGAGGCTTCCCAGGTGGTGTGGTCTTAAAGATTCCACTTGCCAGTACAGGAATAGCAAGAGACATGGGTTCAACCCCGAGGGTTGGCAAGATCCCTTGGAGAAGGAAATGGCAACCCATTCCAGTATTCTTGCATGGAAAATTTCCATGGACAGATGAACCCTGTGGGCTACAGTCCATGGGGTCACAAAGAGTTGGACATAACTGAGCATGCACACGTGCACAATAATACAGAAAGGGAAGAGTCCACAAAGAAGAGAAATGACCCAAGAATGGGTGTTAAATGGCCCAGAAACATTTGCTCTCAGCTAGGTCTATAAAGGTGAGTTCATCTTCCCAGGATTCTACAGCATCGTTAGTCATGGGTGATGGTGTGGGCATTTGCCATGAAATTATGACTAACACCCCTATCTTAGGAGGGTAAGCAAAATATAGCTATGATGTGGATCATAAATAAAGGAAAAAGGCTTTGGAGTTCTCCCTATTTGCTTGTTCAGTGTTTCTCTCTCTGGGACTAACAGAGGTATTTTGGTTGATGGTGTGGTGGCATCACTTTTATAATACGCTCACTCTCAACTAACTGTCTTATAATCAGATAGAGTCTCTTTATAAGCATCATATTTTCAAAGAGCTGGAGCTTCGAAATAAAACAGATTTCAACCCTAGCTCTGCCATTTGTGAATTATATGATGTGAAGAAGCTGAATTAACTTTTTGAAACCTTACTTTCCTTTTTTTGTCAAGTGGAAAATTAACACCTTATAGAATTGTGTGGGTTAAAGCTAATGAATACACATTTCCTGGCACATAGTAGTTATTCAATAAGCTGTAGTTGGTTTTTAAATGACATACATTTTACCTCAGTTAAGGTCAGGCAGTTGATTTGAGGCTGAATGTTTTCTCCCACTAACAAATAACCTCTTCTTTAAAGACCTCGGGGCGCTTGGAAATATATCATGTCACTCAGTAGATTTTACCCCGATATTTAAGAAGTTTTAGCAAAAGACCTCAGAACATTTTCTTAACATTATAAAATACACCTAGAGGAATTTCTAGCTAGTTAAAAACTGACCTTCACTTAACTCTTGTTTAAATAACCTAGTTATGTGAGAAAGGGGACTTGATGAGCAAATGAAGTTATTTCTGAAGCTGAGAGCAACTGCACAGGAGCATCAATAAGAATTGAGATTCAATAACCTATGGAGGTTCATGTTCAATTTTAGAAGACTTATTTTTTGTCAAGGTATGATTGACACATAACATTGTTTTATTTTCAGGTGTACAACATAATGATTTGATACTTGTATCCAGTGTGAAATGATCACTATAATGTCTAGTTACCATCCATCACCATGCAAAGTGACATGATTTTTTTTTCCTCTTATGAGAACTAGGGTGTATTTTTTTTTAATCAGCTTTGACAACTGCAATACAGTATTATTAACTATAGTAACCAAGTTATAAATGTCATCCCCATGACTCACTTATTTCATAACTGAAAGCTTGTGCCTCTTGACCCGCTTTACCCATTTTGCCCATCCACCCAATCCTCCTCCACCTTGGCAATCATCAATCTTGTTTCCATGTCTATGAGTTTATTTGTTTTGTTTTTTAGATTCCATAGGTAAGAGAAACAATATGATATTTTTCTTTGGCTGGCTTATTTTACCTAACAGTACAATTAATCCTTGAGCAAGGTATATTTGAACTGTGTGGATCCACTTATGCTGGATATTTTCCAATCATTAATACTAAAGAATCACACAGTCCATGGTTGATTGAATCCACAGATGCAGAGGAACCATGGAAACAGAAGACTACCTGTAAGTTATACATGGATTAACCCCTGTGTGGTTCAAGGCCAACTGTACTCTTAAGATCTTTTCTTATTATAAATGGCAAGACTTTATTATTTTTACAGTCAAGTAGCATGCAGAGAAGGCAATGGCACCCCACATCAGTACTCCAGCCTGGAAAATCTCATGGACGGAGGAGCCTGGTAGGCTGCAGTCCATGGGGTCACTGGGAGTTGGATACGACTGAGCAACTTCACTTTCACTTTTCACTTTCCTGCATTGAAGAAAATGGCAACCCACTCCAGTGTTCTCTCCTGGAGAATCCTAGGGACAGGGGAACCTGGTGAGCTGCTGTCTGTGGGGTCACACAGAGTCGGACACGACTGAAGTGACTTAGCAGCAGCAGCAGTATGCCATTGTGTGTATATATGTATGTATATGTGGTATATAAACATATACCATAAATATGTATGTATACATCATACACATATGTGATATATACATATATATGTGTTAGAATGCCCTGTAAATAAATTCTTCAGTACCATTTTTCTAGATTCCATATGTGTGTGTTAGAATGCGATATACATATGTATACATATCCAAATGTATACGGGATATACACATATATGTATATACATGTGCATAAATCCCCTACATCTTCTTCATCCGTTCATCCGCTGATGGACGCTTGGGTTGTTTCCACACACTGACTCTTGTAAATAGTGCTGCAATGAACACGGGTTCACACCTTTTTGAATTAGTATTTTCATTTTCTTTAGATGTGCATCCAGAAGTGGGTTGCTGGACCATATTTTGCATCTTTTTTAACATGCTAACTGGAGGAAATTACTTTACGTATTGTGGTGGTTTTTGCCATCATCAGCATGAGCCAGTCATAGGCACACACTGTGGCTTTCATTTGTGTTTTCCTGATGGTTAGTGGCGTTCATCATCTTTCATTGGGCCTGTTGGTCTTTTGTATGTCTTCTGTGAAAAGATGTCTATTCAGATCGTATGCTTCTTTCGTAACTGGATTTTTTTCCTTTGAGTTGTATGAGTTCTTTATATTTTATGGATATTAACCCCTTGTAGGAATATGATTTGCATATAGTTTCCTCCACTCGGTAGGTTGCTTTTTTCATTTTGTTGATGGTTTCCTTTGCTGTGCAGAAGCACAGGTTGACATAGTTTTTGATGTAATTAGTTTTGGCTTTTGGAGTCAGATACAAAGAAAGAAAAAAATGTGTGAAGATGGATGTGAAGGAGCTTGCTGCCTCTGTTTTCTTCTAGGAGTTTCATGGTTTCAGGTTTTACATTCAAGTCTTTAGTGTGGTTTGAGTTGACTTTTGTGTCTGATGTAAGACAGTAGTTTCATTATTTTGCTTGTGGCTGTTCAGTCTCCCAGCACCATTTATTGAAGAGGCTGTCATTTTCTGATTTCATAATCTTGCCTCCTTTGTCTATAATTAATTGATGATACATGTGCGTGTTTTTATTTCTGGATTCTCTTTTTTGTTATGTTGATCTGTATGTCTGATTTTATGCCAATAGCATACTTTTTGTCCCACACTCTTTTGTTTACTATAGCTTTGTAATATAGTTTCAAATCAGGGAGCATCATGCCCCCAGCTCTGTTCTTTCTCCAGATGTCTTTGGATATGTGAAAGTTTTTATAGTTCCATACAAATGTTAGGATTATTTGTTCTATTTCTGTGAAAAAAATGACATTGGAATTTTGATAGGCATTGTGTTGAATCTATTGATTGTTTTGGGTTACATGAATAGTTTAATAATATTAATTAATTAGTGTTAATTAATGTAAATAAATTAACTACTGTAAATTAATTAAAATAATCCATGAGCATGGATTTTTTAAAATTTCTTTTCAATTTCTTTTATCAGTATATCTTATAGTGTTCCAGGTCTTTCACCTCCTTGTTTAAATTTATTCATAGGTATTCTTTTTTATGCAGTTGTAAATGGAGTTGATTTCTCAGTTTCTCTTTCTGATAGTTCTTTGTTAGTATATGGAAACACAACTGATTTTTATGTATTATTTTGTACCTTGCTAACTTTATTGAACTCAGTTTAATTAAAAAAATATTTTTAATTGAACGATAATTGCTTTACGAATTTTGCTGTTTTCTGTCAAACCTCAACATGAATCAGCAACAGGTATACATATATCCCCTTCCTTTTGAATTTCCCTCCCATCTTTCTCCCCATCCCTTGCCTCTAGGTTGATACAGAGCCCCTGTTTGAGTTTCCTGAGCCATACAGCAAATTCCTGTTGGCTATCTATTTTACATACGGTAGTGTAAGTTTCCATGTTACTCTTTCCATACATCTCACCTCCTCTCCCCTCTCTCCATGTCCGTAAGTCTGTTCTCTATGCCTGTTTCTCCACTGTTGCCCTGTAAATAAATTCTTCAGTACCATTTTTCTAGATTCTGTATATATGTGTTAAAATGCGATATTTATCTTTCTCTTTCTGACTTACCTCACTCTGTATAATAGGTTCTAGGCTCATCTACCTCATCAGAACTGACACAAATGCATTCCTTTTTATGGATGAGTAATATTCCATTGTGTATATGTATCACACTTCTTTATCCATTCATCTGTTGATGGACATCTAGGTTGCTTCCATGTTCTAGCTATTGCTAATAGTGCTGCAATGAACAATGGAATACATGTGTCTGTTTCAATTTTGGCTTCCCCAGTGTATGTGCCTAGGAGTGGGATTGCTGGGTCATATGGTGGTTTTATTCCTAGTCTTTTAAGAGATCTCCATACTGACTTCCATAGTGGCTGTATCAGGTTACATTCCCACCAATAGTGCAAGAGTGTTCCCTTTTTTCCACACCTTCTGCAGCATTTATTGTTTATAGGCTGTTTGACAATGGCCATTCTGATTGGTGTGAGGTGATATCTTATTGTAGTTTTGATTTGCATTTCTCTAATAATGAGCAATGTTGAGCATCTTTTCATGTGTTTGT
>SJYX01024692.1:0-12703 GCA_006410675.1 Oreotragus oreotragus
TGTGTGTGTGTGTGTGTGTGTGTGTGTAGTGTTACTTAGCTTGTCTTTTAAAATGATACTTTGATTCTTTTGGAATTAGGTAACGTAGAATTAAAGAAAAATAATAAAATAAGATGATGTAGTATAGAGTCTCCAAAAACAAAGCCCACTCAGAATAAATGACTTTTTGGAAGCAATATTCGGAAACCCACTTACTAGATCAAAGCACAGATTGAATTGATTCCCAGCCTCACTATTTCTGGCTATGGGATGTTGGTGGAGCAAATAACAAAACTGAAGTCTTAATTTCCTCATATGTAAATAGGAGGCTATAGAACTTACTTCAAAAGTCTGTTATGAAAAATGCAAAACATATTCTATCTACAGTGCTTAATGTCATATACGTTGCCCATGGCCAATACTCAAAAATGTTAACAGCTATGATCTGGCCTTACTGACCTTGAGCACTCTATATTTGAAAATTGGAAAAATTGAAATGCTGCTTCTCTCCCACTTTTCTGGTTTCATCTTGACTTTATTCACTTCATTATGGATGCCCGAATAGGAAAGAACTTGTCCATTCCCTCCCAAAGTTGGGTTAAGCATCCCTTCTAGGTACGACCGCAGTTCTTTGTGCTGACTGCTATTTTAAGAGTTGCCACACTGTCCTGGAAAGGCCTGTTTACTCATCTGTGAGCCCTCATCCCCTTGAGGGCAGGAACTTGATCTTATCCCTCTATCTCTAGCACCTAGTAGTTCTTGAAACACAAAGTCTATATAACACATAGCTACTGGGAGAATAAATTAGAATTGATGAGGTGACATAGGTGAAGATGTCAAGTTATTAGGAATGTTGTTACACTCCCTGGGTATTATTGTAAAATATAGTAATGCTTGTGACATACAGCTTTTCCCACTTTTCTAATACTACTAACAAAGAAAAAACTACTTAATCATTTGCTTAATAAAAAGCTGAGTGACATCACCTCACACCAGACCTTCACTAAATGATCAGTTTCATCTAAAAAGAATTTATTTCATACCAAACAAAGTGCATGCTGGTTTTCAGAGAGAAAACTAGATGTGTAATCACCATGAATACCACTTCTGGTGATGTCCATGAGGCTCACAAGAATTTCTACACGGATTAATTCTGGGAAGAGCTGTAGTAACCCAGGTGGTGAATACTTGTTCCATGACGATGACATTGACCTCATAAATTCTCAGGATGCTGAAAAATGGAGGACGGCTTTACTGTGGATTGCTTTGCTGTGTGCAGCATCCGTCTCCAGGCTTTGGTGTAGGGCCTTGAACAGCCTCCCCTAGGCTGCAGATGGGTGAGAGAATCGGCCGCAGCTCTGAAAGGAGGGGAGGGCAGCAAAATGAGCCAAGGCTTTGTGTCTGCTCATTACAGACGCAACAGTTATGCAAACTAAGAACCCAACATTTTACTAAATGGATGCCAAAAATCCTGTCCCACATGAAAACAAATGTTTGAATCTGCAGAGAGCCTATGTAGAATAAAATCAATATGCTGTTGTTGGAATACATGTCTTTTGATGAAACTGGTGCTTAAAAATGCCTTGGACCTTTCTTTCGAATGAGCCTTATCTAATAGCAAATTGGATATGCATTTTCTCTCTATTAGAGATGGAATATTTGAAAATGTCCTTTTTCTCCCCTCAAAATTTCTGCTGGGAAGGGACATGAAGGGAGCAGGAGGAGCAGTTTTGTCCAAGGCACTTCCCTTATAAGAGACATGATTATTTAGTATGCTTGTTTCAGAGAAGAGAAAACTGAAATTCTCAGTAGTTAAAGAATTTTCCTAAAAGTCGGCAGGTATTTGAACTCAGGACTGTAGGACATCCAGGTCTATATTCCATCTATTTTATTACATCATCTCTCAAGGAAGGTGAGTGCAGTCTGGTTAAGTTACTCTAATATCTGATTTCCTTATTCTGTTTACATGAGGTTTTTAAAATGTAAACTATTTTATTGTGCAGTGAGGAAGCACAGAATGGTCATATATTTGCTTGGTCTTAAGGATAAGGTATTTCTCACAGCTTTGTTCCAGGAAGTAATGAATGAACAAACTCGCAGCCTTTTTGAGAGACTAAAAAAGACTCTCAGAGTCTAATTTAGTTTCACACTTTTTAGCCCCAGAGAAGTTAAAGAAGAAGAAATGGTACTCAGTTATTGTATCTGAATTTACTAGAAGATTTCTGTAATACCACAGAGGACTTTTGACAATGAACTTTTGATTTTTGTTTTCAGCACAGGGTGACGATTGTGATGATTATATCCCTATTTTCTCTTTCTCTTTCATGATTAATCAGCTAACTCCCTGTTCTCTTTAAGTTTACCTTAGAGCATTTTTTTGCAATATCTCACAAAAGGGAAGTTCATTTATTTATTTTTTGCCTCCTCTAATAATCATTTGCCTGGCACAAATGATTTTAGAACACAGAATTATGCAATGGAACCTTAATATTACAATTCCACTAATTTGGTCCCATTTATTATTCTGTCAAATACTACTTACCAAATTAGGATACAAATAATATGGCCATGAAGACACATCTGGAAAGCAAATTCCTTCTAAGAACATTTCATCCCATTGGAGTAGGGATCTGGACAATAGTCACAAACACCAGAAAGAAAGAGCAGGTGTTGGATGGTGAAGAGTGGGTGAACGAAGCCAAGTTTAATCTGGACAAGGAAGTCCCACTGGGCCAGTGAAAGCTGGGAACTGGGAGGTACAGGCAAGCGAGGGTCAGGGATGTCTAAATAACATTGTAGGTAATGCATGCCTATAACTTTTGTATTCAAAATTTAAATCATTAATTTATCGGACATTTATTTTCTGTTTTGTGGTGATGTAGGGATTCAACTTAATTTCTTCTAGAAGGAGAGTCAAAACTCTTAAAGCCATTGATTAAATACTGAGGCTTTCCCCTGCCAAAATGAAAAGTCACTTTCCCGTGTAATAAAATAGACATGTAAGTCAGCTGGTTGATTTTCTCGTCCCTATTGCTGATTTATCTGCTTATGCATGGGCCAGAATCTTGCTTTTTTAATCACACTGAAGCAAAGTGAAGTGAAGTTCACTCAGTTGTGTCCAGCTCTTTGCGATCCCATGGACTGTAGTCCATGGAATTCTCCAGGCCAGAATGTGGGAAGGTAGCCTTTCCCTTCCCCAGCCTTTCTAACCGAGGGATCGAACCCAGGTCTCCTGCATTGTCGACAGGTTCTTTACCAACTGAGCTATCAGGGAAGCTCTTTAATCACATCAGTTTGCTTCATTTGTATATTAAAATAGTAATCACTGAGTATACTTGATGTGGCCACCATTGTGTTGGTCCTGGGGAATAACACAGACAGAAAACCTTCCCTCTGGAATCATATCTAAAAAGTTTGAGTGTCTGGCAGGAAAATGCCCTCTCTCTCTCATTATTCTTATTTTTAATAAATTTCTTGCCAATTATCATATATCTATATTCCAAATGAAACTAAGTTTTGTAGTTCTAAGAAAAATAAATGAATGAATTTTTCATTAGAATTCATTCAATTTATGTATTCATATGATGGAAAATGACTTTATTATAAGGTGTACTTTTGCATCCTGGGACATAATAGCTTCTTCATTTTATTTCTTTTCTATTCACTCGCATTATAAAACATCTTATAGTGTTATTAGCTTTTCTTTTTTTTTTTCAGTCTTTTTAGTTACTAGTTAGGAAAACATATGCATGTAATGGATTTGTCTCTTTCTTTTCCTTGCTAATACCACTTATTTTTATTATTTTATCTTAGAATCCCCCAAACAGCATTGTTTAAATTGTGATCACTGGTTTCACATACATTTTGAAACAAATCACAAATATTTTTTAGTATGATGTATGCTATCAGTGTTAAATAAAGTCTTTGCACTTCTGCTATATTCTTTTTTTAACCTAACATTTTTTATTTTTAAGTTTAAAATGGCATTTTAGAGACAGTTCTTAGATTAATGTGTTTATATTGTTTTTCATTTATTATGTAAATTTGATGCGTTATGTTGCCATATTTTCTAATGTTGAACTATCCCTGCATTCCTGCCATATACTCTCCTTGGTCATGGGTTGCTATTCTTGTCCTGTGCACCTGGATTTTATTTGATGATTTTTGTATATAAATTAGTTTCTGTATTGCATTCATATTCATGAGTAAAATTTTTTACTGTGTGGTTTTTTTTAATTCTGTCTTCATCAGGTCTGGGAAATAAGGTTATGCTAGCTTTGTAAATTGAATTGGGAAGCTTTCCATCTTTTGTTATGGTCAGAAATTTTTTGAATATCATAAGGATTATCTGTTCACTGAAAGTTAGATAGAATTCAGCTGTAAAACCATCTGGGCCTGGCACATATTTTAGTGAATAGATAATTTTCAAAGAGGGTTTGTTGTACAGTGGGAAGGGAACTGTCTTTGTAACCAGAGACATACATTTGAAGCCCTGTCCAACCCATCACTGACTGTGTGACTTGGATGAATGACTTTTCTTTTCTGTTAGGTAGTAATCTGTTTATCTTGGAGGAAGTATATTTCCTAGGGACATTTATTAAATGAGAAAGTTAAAGTAAGGAGCTGAGTAGTATCTGACAGGTAGATGCTCAATAAATAGCTGTTTATCATTCCTGTAAGTCAGTCTCATTCCTCTCTGGCTGTATGCATTCTCATAATCTGCCTCAGTGATAACTACATTGGTCTATAAAGAGCTTGAGTTAAATCATTAAATGTTCTCCAGTGTCCCTGTGCGCTTGGATTGATCTAGTAGTTGCCATGCTGAGCTGCTGGGTCTGCTCGAGGGACCACTGCATTGAAGCTCTTCTCCACATGTTGCTTTTTCTGTTTTTGATCAAAGTTCAGAATAACCTGGTATAGAGGCACATTCTGATTTCTAAACTTTCAATTCATTTTTTGGAGGGTATGCAAGGATGTTTTCAATAGTACAAACACACTTTGGAATTTCTGTTCTATCTGTTCTGGGTCATCTGACAGCCCTTTGGGCCAGTTGCAAAGGAAAATTTATTGATCAAAAACACTTTTTTAGTACTTTGGTAACTTAGTTCAGGAGAAGATGATAGTATCACTCATTTGCAACTAACATTTAATCCTGAAATATTTCAATGCAAGAGATTTATTTTTCTTTTTTTTGGTGAGTACAACATATTAAATGAATCGTTGGTGTCCACATGAGCAGATCCTCAATGAATCCAAAGGGAAAAGTGATTAATTTTTTTTTTCTTTTAAGTTCCAGTAGGGAAGAAAAATCTACCCAGGCTGTGTGTGTATGATGTTAAGATAAATATCTGAGAAATTTAAATAAAAAAAAAAAAACACACAAACTGTTTACTAGATCCCATCTGAGTAGATGAAAAATTCACATAGATATACACACTAATAGAGGAGTTATAGTTTTTCTGAAGAATGCATAAAGGTGCTTACTTTTTTGAAGAACTAAGGATTCCTGGTGATAAGTAAAGAGGAATTTGCATTTCATTTTATACCACTCTGACCAATTTTATCAAGAACTTTTAAAAGTTAAGTTATGTTAATATATATATCTTATAATATTCAAATGCTGGCCCTTTCCCCTTACAAAATTGACTATTATTTATTTGAACTATGAAATAAAGAGCCTAAATCTAGTTGTAGTCCACCTTTGTTTGAACTCCTTCATTCCCTCCTTGGGTACCAAGTTTCTCTGAGCTCCATTTTCTTCATCTTGCTTTAGGCTCTCCAAGGAAAATTTACTGCAAGTCTGGCCCAGAAAACATTTCTGGAACTTAGGCTTTGTTTGAGGGTGTTTTTGAAAGGGAAATTTGCCATCATCAAATACAGTTTCTTGAGCCCACACAGAGTGTGTGGCATGGGTCCAATAGTTCCTTTCTGGTTCCTTTGAGATTTGTTTATTACTTTGAAAATCAGAATTTCCATGAAACGGTCTAAGACTTCCCTGCCTCATAGCTCAATAGAATGGCTGAGCAAAGAGATTTAACTTCATTTGGAGGGTTGGTCTTGCCACATTTATTAACAGCGATAAAAGCAACAACACAGAGCAAAACAACCATGACTGAATGAGCACACAGCACAGGAAGCCAAGCTTCTTTTTCTTTCTGATGCAACCTTTAGGGTCAGCGTAATGTGGCTGGGTTTTGCTGGGCCAACTCAGACCTGTTCAGGGTTGCAGAGTTAACGTTGAAATAATCATCCTTGAGGGGGTGGATTAAGAATGAGTTATAAAGCATGACGTTGTTGACAGCTAAAGCAAATTATCTTTCAGTGCGAGAGCAGGAGCCTGTGCTACTGGGACGGGCTTTGAGCTGCAGTGCCCTTCCTGCACGCTGCTGCTCCTATGTTTGGGGTCTCAGGGCTGTTCATCTTCGGTCACAGGGGCCACACTCTCTCTTTATTGTTGGCCATCCAGGGTTAATTTGCACACATTCCCAAGAAAGCTCTCAATTTCCAGAGAAGAATTTTATTTGGCCTATAAATGCTCATCATTTTTCCCCTTTCCTCCCCTCTTCTCTGCCCCTCTCCCTTCTTCCCTGTTCCCCCAACTGTTAAACACACACACACACACACACACACACACACAGAGATTGTGCTCAAATACTGACTTAGATCCATGTAAGAATGTGGCCAAGTTTTCACGAGCCCACACTGAATTGTGAAAATGAGAACAATGTCACACGGAGCTGTGGCTCCCATCAGCATTGCTTGTCAGCTCTGTGCAGCTCATCAGATATTGTCTTCACACCTGACATAGAGTAAATGTACACTTCCGGGCCTCCCTGTGGTTGACTAGGACCATGTAACTAGTTTCAGCCAATGAACTGTAAGAAAAATGATGTGTATTACTTCTGATCAGGGAACATACAGAGCCCTCTTTTTCCCTCTAGCACAACAACAGCCACATTTGCAATGGTTTCTTGGTCACTCTTGATCTCTAAGGACTGGCCATTCCTGCTTAACCATGAAAAATATGCAGCGTGTTGTCTTAAACTGCTAAGATTGACGCGGAGTTGGGGAAGATTTGTTACTATACCATACATCACCCTATCCTGATACATCAGCCAGTATTCATTGGTATAAATGCCAGACGCACTTCTTAGAAGTGACTTGGATTTATTCCGGTATTATTTCCTACCTTTAAAAATATTTAAATGTCTTTTAATAGCCTCATTTGAAATTAAAATATAGTAACCTTATGACAGTTTTCTTTCTTTGTTGTTGTTGAATTTTAGATTTACCTATGAAATCTAGAAGTCTGAGAACCACTGCTTTAAGCTCCTTCTATGACCCAGTGAAACAGTACAGAGACATTCCAGAGTTTTCTAAAGTAGTCTGTTAGATTCAAACAAGCCCTTAGTTCTTTAGATTCAAGTTCTTCTACAAGCAGATATAATTCGTGGCTATGCCCAACTTCTAACCTTATCTCTTGTCCCACTGCCTAGGGTTATACAAAGGTTCAGCTTTTTTATTCCCTATTCCTTTGAGGCTTCCTATGTTTTACTTCTCAGCATCTGCAAGCATTTATTCAATGGTTTTTGCCCAATGTGCTAAACCATTTGGCAGTTAAATGCACCTGCCCAGGGACAGCATAATTTTTAAATCATGGAAGTAACATTGGAGATACGATAAGTTTCTCTGTTTTCTCACAGGGATTTTAGTTTGATAAGAGCAGGGGAATTTTGGTCTACTTTGTTAATTGGTCATTTCAGTGTTGAGAGGAATATAGGGGACATAGCAGGAACTCCAGAGAAGGCAATGGCACCCCACCCCAGTACTCTTGCCTGGAAAATCCCATGGACGGAGGAGCCTGGTGGGCTGCAGACCATGGAGTCGCTAAGAGTCAGACACGACTGAGCAACTTTACTTTCACTTTTCACTCTCATGCATTGGAGAAGGAAATGGCAACTCACTCCAGTGTTCTTGCCTGGAGAATCCCAGGGACGGGGGAGCCTGGTGGGCTGCCGTCTATGGGGTCGCACAGAATCGGACACGACTGAAGCGACTTACCAACAGCAGCAGCAGCAGTTAGGAACCCAATAAATATTTCCCAAATAAACTAATAAAATCTGTGTATTTCATGTGCTAATGATATAGTACTTAATTTTTAAAGTACAGATTCCTCTGATACCTTCCAATTGTTGATAATGGTAGGTTTAAGCTTTAGAGGCCTTCTAGTCTATGACCAGTGTTCAATTACTACAGTTCTACAGGAACAGGTTAATTTGCTACTGAAAGCACAGGTTGTGTTTTATCTCCTTCACCCAGTCTGACAGGATTTTCCCCTCTGTAGTTTGAAGGATTTTTCAAAACCGCAAGTATGTGTGTGGTTTTTATAGCCTTACAGCCCAAAGCCACATATACTGTTAGAAAGTTATTACTGTTTTCCTTTCTATTGTTCAAGGTTGAAACTATTCACATATTTATTCCAGGGACAGTCATGCATGATACAGAGGTATGTGCAGTGAACATTCTCTACTTGTCCCTTAGGCTGTCACCTATACTATTTGGGCTCAAATACAGTTCTTTGTTCACACAATGAAGGGTGGCTCACAGTCTGAAGACACCAAGGAGTCAGATTTGCCAGGGTTGATGGTTGATGCGTATATACACCTTAGACTGCTTTCTCTGCCACTAATAGATCTTGCAGCCTCTAGTATCTGCAACGTCTATGTAGCAATCTTCGGTTTGAAAAAAAATTTTTGGAAATTGTATCTGTCTGCATAGAAGTTCAGGTCCAAGAGCTGCAAAATAATGATAGTATTTGGATAGTAGATTTCTAAGTGATTCTTAACTCAGCCTTATTTTTGCTTTATTTGTCTCTAGGCAGCCTCTAAAAAAATATCAGTGTACTATCTTCTCAGCCTTCTGCAAAGAGCTGGAAATACAGAGAGTAAAAAGACAGAGTTCTTGTGGTTCTCATGGCCCTTCTCAAACTGGCAGTAAGACGCACAGAGTTTTATAATGCAGACAAGAAAGTAACTCATTTTTTAAATTTAAAGGTATTAAATAGACTTCTCAGCCCCTTACATAGAATTCAGCTAAGTTCTGAAATGCAGACTGTGTCTCCAGTGCTTGCTTGCCAGGTCTCCCTGTGCCATTAAATAACTAAGTTTAGCATGGCAATTTTTTTTCTAAATGAATTATGGTCCCACGTGTAAATGCATGAAGACTGTGCGTCTGACTCGTGTCACGTGCATCCTCACAGCTGTAGTCACACATACTTGCAGAGAGCATCACAGATGAGTGTTTCCCACATTCCTGCTTTTGGGTGACTCTAAGAAACCTGAGGGTATTTAGATTGATGAATGGTGTGCTTGACTCCAGGCTTCTGCCTGCCCGGCTCCAGAGTTTATCTGCTTTCTGTTTGTTTTCTGTGCTCCTATTAGGTTGTTGTTAGTTACATTCTGATGTTTGTAGTTTGGGAAAATCTGTATCTTTGTTATTTATGTTATCAATAATGTGACCTGGGCCTTCCTCAGCAATGTTCCAACTGTTCCCAGGTCCTCCATCACTAATTATGCAGATGAACAGATTGTGGAAACTCTTTCCTTATGGCTGCATTCTGGAGGAGTTGTTTTTATTAAATTGTCGGTGTCTTGAATTATAATTAGGTACTGGCCCATTTTTAAAGCATTTCTCCTCTTTCTCTCTCTTCCAATCTCTTCCCTCTTTTCCTTCCGCATATCATCTCCTTTTTCAGTTATTCAGAGATGAAACTTGATCAAAAGAGAAATAGCAGGAGAAGCTTCAAGTCCTGAACTTTAGAAGTGAGCTTGCCTAATAGTAGATGGCAAGGCAGCACATACATACCAGGAGGTTCTGTTTCTTGCAAAAAGTCATTAGGATGCGGAGCAGCCTGCCAGGCAAAGTCATAGAAGCTGGAGAGCTTAACAAGTTCAAGGGCAAGGAAGGGATTCATTTACAGCCTTGCAACAAAACTGGCCAGTCCACTAAGAAAATAAATTTAACAGTGGTCACAGAAAACAGAGGAAGAAATATGGGACCTGTGGAACCCTCCCCATCTACCTCTGTTGGCCAGATCCTTACATGGTTCATCTATTTGCCCCTTGGGCAAATGATACTGATCTTATTATGTAAAGTTTATTAAGCATTCAAAACATGTTCATCACTCTAATGAAGGTAGGAAACATGACCTTCCCTGGGAATAGCTTGCCTTAAAGAAGTGTGAGGGCTTTGCCAGAATAAAGCATAGAAGATGCAGGCTAATCATGATTTTGTTTTTAAAGCACACACAGCTTTTTTGAGTGATAGTAAGTGTAAGGAGGAGTAAGTGTAGAGATCACAATGAACAAGACAAGTATCTGAATAAGTCTCAGATACTTTAAAAGAAAACCTGTCTTGGTGTTTTATAGCCTAGTTTTACTCTTTAATTTAGAGCTCCAAAAGAGATCTGTGATTTCCTGTCAACTTTTCTAATCTTGTTTAGAAACTTAAACAAAAGAATGTTACACTAGAGAGAAATGTAGATAGACCCCAGTCCTCATATAATTACCAAGGTAAATATGTAAAACTACATGTGTAGGATTCTTCCATCATATTGATGTATCTGTATATTTTAAAGAGGGGTCAGGAGAATTTTGTGTAAGCCTTAGTATTAATTTGCCAGCACCTGGAAATTAACTAGATGCTAAGAAGCAGTCATTATAATATTATTTGGAAAGAAATTTATGTCAAACTAGCCTTTCTCCCTTGTATTATTGGAAGAGGTAAAGTACTTCGGTTTAGCCATTAAGTCATGTCTGACTCTTGTAATCCCATGGATGGTAGCCCACCAGGCTCTTCTGTCCATGAGATTTTCCAGGCAAGAATAGTGTAGCAGGTTACCATTTCCTTCTCCAGGGGATCTTCCTGACCCAGGGATGGAACCCAGTTATCTTGCAACATAGGCAATTCTTTACTGGCTGAGCTACTGTATTATTTGAAGAGGTAAAGTACTTGGTATACCTAAATGGGTGCTGATGCTTTTTATATTATTATCACACAAACATAGGATTCAACCCAAGTCTGAAAGAAATTAGGCCTCTGAGAGTGTTAATTATGTTTGGGCAAGTGATATTCAGTATTGTTAAATAAATTACAGGATCATAAAATATTGAAGCCAGAGGGAAACAGAGCTTATTAAGTCCAATCTACCTGTCTTAAACATCAGTAGACCTAAGCAAGTTTTAGAAGGCACTCAACTAAACTTTAAAGACTTCCAGGAAAGATTCTGGATCAAGTTGTTCCAGGGATTCATACCTCCAATACCATAACCCCCATATATGGTTATGATGTGTACATCACCAAAACTGGAGGACACCATTAATTCCTTTTTTTCTTTTATTTTAATAAACATATTTAAAATAGTCTTTAGATTTATGTAAAAACTGTGACAGTAGTACAGGAAGTTTCCATATATCCTGTACTCAGTTTCCCCTGTTATTAACAATTTACTGTGGTATGGTCCATTTTGGGCATCCCTGGTGGCTCAGCCAGCAAAGAATCTGCCTGTAATATGGAAGAGCTAGGTTTGATCCCTGGGTTGGGAAGATCCCCTGGAGAAGGAAATGGCAACCCACTCCAGTATTCTGGCCTAGAGAATTCCATAGAAAGGGGAGCCCGAAAGGTTACAGTCCATGGGGTCACAAAGAATTGAACACAACTGAGCTACTTTTAGTCACCNGATCCCTGGGTTGGGAAGATCCCCTGGAGAAGGAAATGGCAACCCACTCCAGTATTCTGGCCTAGAGAATTCCATAGAAAGGGGAGCCCGAAAGGTTACAGTCCATGGGGTCACAAAGAATTGAACACAACTGAGCTACTTTTAGTCACCCATGGTTCATTTTAATTAGTGAACCAATTCTGATTCATTATTTTTAGTTAAAGTCCTCAAGTTGACTTGAAAAATAGTCACAACCTAAAAGCTGAGACTTATGTCTTATTTGGTAGGAATTTTTATGACTTGAAGGAGACAACATCTCAAGTGACTCTCAGAGAACTGTTCTGAGGAGGCAGAGGGAGAAGTCAGGTTATATGGAGACTTGTAACTAATGGGATATAGTCTGAACATCAAAAGAGTATTGTTAATTATAAAAAACCAGATATCTCAAGTTAAGGAATTTAACAATTTACAATGCATAGGAAGATGCAAGACTCAACTTACTAAAATCATTCCTTTCATATGAATCTCAGCTATCTGGGGCCAGTGCTTACATGGGAGTGGTTGATGGCTGCCAGAGAGCAGGCATTCTTCTTCCTGGGCTCAGGAATTCACATTTGAAGGGCTGGAATCCCAGATGGCTGTGACATCCTTGTTTATTGATACAGCAGAAAATGCTTGATTTCACATACACTATAGCAGTTTTCCTTTCAATCCCCAAGAAAGGCAATGTCAAAGAATGCTCAAACTACTGCGCAATTGCACTCATCTCACATGCTAGTAAAGTAATACTCAAAATTGTCCAAGCCAGGCTTCAACAGTACATGAACTGTGAAATTCCAGATGTTCCAGCTGGATTTAGGAAAGGAAGAGGAACCAGAGATCAAATTGCCAACATCCACTGGATCATCGAAAAAGCGAGAGAGTTCCAGAGAAACATCCACATCTGCTTTATTGACTATGTCAAAGCCTTTGACTGTGTGGATCACAATAAACTGTGGAAAATTCTGA
>SJYX01024693.1:0-14146 GCA_006410675.1 Oreotragus oreotragus
GCAGTGCTCCCTACTAGATGCTCAGTCCTCTCCTGCTGGCTATAACCATGAGTAGTGTTACCATCTCAGCCGTGGTAGCTGTCATAGCTCCGGGATTTTCCAGCCTTCAGAGCATATGTTACTGCTTTAAAGTATTATTTGTTTATGGGTTTGTTACCCGTCATTCCACTAAAATATGTTATATAAGAGAGTGGGCCTTATCTGCCTTAGTTGCCCGTTTCCTCAGTGACTATATCCTTCTTTACTGACTGGGCCCCCAGGGAAGCCCCATTTAACACGCAGCAAGCATTAAATGGGCTCCCCAGGTGGCACAGAGGTAAAGAACCTGCCTGCCCATGCTGGAGACACTAGTCACAGGTTCCATCCCTCAGTCAGGAAGATCCCCTGGAGTAGGAAATGGCACCCCACCCCAATAGTCTTGCCTGGAGAATTCCATGGACAGAAGAACCTGGGGGGTTACAGTCCACGGGGCTGAAAAGAGTAGGATGTGATGGAGCACACCACACAAGCTTTAAATAAACACTTTTAAAAATTCCATTAGACAGCTGATTTTAGAATACACTCAGTAACAGGCCCCAAAGATTTATAAATGCCAGCTGTTTTTACCCATGACTGGGCAGGGGAGAGTTGCAGTCACAATCACACACCACGTTATTGCCTGCCCTCAATCCTTCAGGAACGGCCACAAGAGAAAATTTAAAACAAACATTTTAAAAATCAAAAAGCAAAAGAGTCATTTTCTATGTCAGGGTCTTGCAGGCTATCTGCAGGAAGGCAATCAAGATTTTCAGGAAAGAGGATATAAGGCTTAAATAAGACTGGGTAAAGCTGCATTATCTCATTATCTCTAAGGGGAGGCCAGAGCCATATCCCCATTTAAGAGAAGAAACATATTAAGAGAAGAAACCAAGTGGGGAATGGGGCACGGGAGGGGTGTTGGGATGATCTGGGAGACTGGGATTGACACATGCATTACTGATATTATGTATAAGATAGATAACTAATGAGAAGTTGCTGTATAGCACCAGGACTCAACTCAGTGCTCTGCAGTGACCTAAATGAAAAGGAAACGCAAAAAAAGAGAGAATATATGTATACTGATAACTGATTCATTTTGCCGTACCAGAGAAACTAACACAATATTGTAAAGCAACTATATTCCAATAAAAATTTTAAAATAAATAAAACTGATTTAAAAAAATGAACTGCAGACTCAGAAAGGGTAATTAATTGACTGTAGGTCAAACAGCCAGTAAGAGATGGCATGGGCTTTGAATCAGGAGAGTTCAACTCCTCCTGAGCCTGAAATTTTACCCCTGAACTTTCCGAGTTTAGTGTGAATTTGATAGTGTGTCTCCTTCATTCACGGAACAGCTCAAGAATTCACAGTGTTTCCCAAAGAACAGCAAAATTTCATGATTTCTAGTGGTTCCATCACTTAAACCTTGCGAAACCATGCTTAGTAGTAAAGGCCTGCTATTGAAAGCTTACCCCATTCATACCATCAAATCACTTCCAGCTTTGCTTGTATCAGGCAGTAAGCATGAGCCTCCGATACTTTTGAGGAAATACCTACATCGAGCTGTATCTCTGAGTCCTCAACAGTGTAGCTCACACATAGAGCAAGGGCTCAATTCACAATGAGTGAATTAACTGGGAAATTGGGGGAACTAAGATTCTGCAAGCTTCACGGTGAGTCAGCAAAAAAAGGAAAAAAGGAGAGAGAGAAAGAAAGAAGAAAGAAAAGCATTGGAGCTAAAGTTTTAACTTACCTCTACCATTTACTACTGGTACACTTTTAAACTGCTTAATCTCTTTGAGCTTCATTTTTCCAACAGAGGTAATGCTACTGAACCAGGTTCATTTTTCCTGACTCACAACAAGCTAAATTGCTGAGAGGCTGGAGGCTTGCAGTTAAGAGAGGGTTTTTGACAAAGGCAGCCAATCAAGGAGACAGAAGGACTCCAGATCCACTTCCCAGAAGGCAAGGTGCTTGTGGCATTTATGGGATAAGGAAAAATGCAGCAAGGCAGTCCAAGGTGTGGGAAGAGCCTTTAATAAACCGAGGCGCTTAGCTTGACCAGAGGCCCTCTGATATCAAGAGGTCAAGGAGCTGAGACTTGCACATGCCCAGTCTTAACCAACTTAGCCTANGGCTTGCAGTTAAGAGAGGGTTTTTGACAAAGGCAGCCAATCAAGGAGACAGAAGGACTCCAGATCCACTTCCCAGAAGGCAAGGTGCTTGTGGCATTTATGGGATAAGGAAAAATGCAGCAAGGCAGTCCAAGGTGTGGGAAGAGCCTTTAATAAACCGAGGCGCTTAGCTTGACCAGAGGCCCTCTGATATCAAGAGGTCAAGGAGCTGAGACTTGCACATGCCCAGTCTTAACCAACTTAGCCTAAACTAGACACAGCTGAGTCCAAGTTCCTGGAAAACTCAGGCAAACATCTTATTGTTTAGGCTACCATGCTGCTTGAAAGGCATGCAAAGTTTTGGTAGTTTTCACTCAACCTTGATGAGGGAAGGCAGGTGAAATGGATTTGGCTAATGATTACCATGGCAACCCACTCCAGTACTCTTGCCTGGAAAATCCCATGGAGGGAGGAGCCTGGTAAACTACAGTCCATGGCGTCACTAAGTCAGGCACGACTGAGCGACTTCACTTTCACTCTAAACTTTCATACATTGGAGAAGGAAATGGCAACCCACTCCAGTATTCTTGCCTGGAGAATCCCAGGGACAGAGGAGCCTAGTGGGCTGCCATCTATGGGGTCACACAGCGTAGGACATGACTGAAGCAACTTGGCAGTAGCAGCAATAATTACCAAGTTTCAGTAATATCTACTCTACTCTGCTGGCCATTCGTAAAGAACAACTGAAATAATAATAGCAAGCACATTTATATGGCATTTCCAGGTGGCAGACAGTCTCTCAACATTTCTTATGTGGGATCTTTTTTAATCCTTGCTCAACCGTGTCCAACTCTCTGAGATCCCATGGACTGTAACTCACCAGCCTCCTCTGTCCATGGAATTTCACAGATACGAATACTACAGCGGGTTGCCCTTTCCTACCCCAGGGAAATCCTCCCAACCCAGGGATCAAACTCAAGTCTCTTGTGTCTCCTGCATTGGCAGGCATATTCTTTACCATTAGTGCTGCCTGGGAACCCCTATTTAGTCCTTACAAAAGTTCTAATCGGAACATAATGGGAGGGTTTCTCATCCTAGAAAAGTAAGACAGCAGAAGTTTGAACATCTTGCCCAGGTTCATTCAGCTTATAACTGGGAAGAGCTGGGTGGGAACACAGCAATCTAACCATAGGGTTTCTGGCTGTTATGCTCTCTCTCCACTGTGCAATTACATTTTGTTGATTTGTTGTTTAGTTGCTAAGTTGTGTCCAACTCTTTTGCAGCGCCATGGACTGTAGCCCACCAGGCTCCTCTGTCCATGGGATTCTCCAGGCAAGAATACTGGAGTGGGTTNTCCTCTCCAAAAAAAATTGCATTCCAAACATTAGCTGAAATTTTTTTAAATGCACATAAATATTTGCAATCAGTATCACTTGGGCTCTAAAGATAAACAGTCATAAAACAATATTGTGACCGCATTTTCCCCTCCTGCACAACAGCTTCCTCAGAGGGGGAAAGGTTAGACTAATCAGAAGCAAATTAGCTGCAGCTGCACCAACCGGTTCTTTCTAGAGAAAACTGTCGCAGGATTGTGCCTTGCGTCCTCACTGCACGGGCTGTGCAGTAACTCACCTTGTCCATTCTAGATCAGGATGAGGTGCAGGAGGCAGGCCTCATAACACATTGCTTTTCTTAGAACATTCTGGAACATTCTGGAAAGGCCCTCGGTGGTTTCACTGCAGCAGAAGAACAAGGGCAATGTATAGGGCAGACAGCCACTTTTCCTGTCTTCTGTTGACAGTCTTGTGATGGGTGTTAATTTAAGTGAATGCATGTTTAGAAATGTTATTTTTAATTAATTTTTATTGGAATATAGTTGCTTTACAACGTTATGTTAGTTTCTACATACACCAAAGTGAATCAGCTATATTCACTTGATATTCTATGCCTGCCTGCCTGCTCAGTCGCTTCAGTGGTATCCAACTCTTTGTGACCTCATGGACTATAGCCCACCGGGTTCCTTTGTCCATGAAATTTCCCAGGCAAGAATACCGGAGTGGGTTGCCATTCCCTCCTTCAGGGCATCTTCCTGACAGGGATCAAACTCAGGTCAACTATGCCTCTTGCATGGCAGGGAGATTCTTTACCACTGATCCACCAGGGAAGCCTTATACATTCTTTTTGGATTTTCCTTTCCATTTAGGTCATCACAGAGCCTTGAGTGGAGTTTCCTGAGTTATCCGGTAAGTTCTCACCAGTTATTTATTTTATACATAGTATTAATAGTGTATATATGGCAATCCCAATCTCCCAATTCATCTCACCCCCTCATCCCTCCTTGGTGTCCATATATTTGTTGGATGTGTCTGTATCTCTATTTCTGTTTTGCAAATAATATGTATACTGTTTTTCTAGATTCCACACATATGCACCATATGGTATTTGTTTTTCTCTTTCTGACTGAGTTCACTCTGTATGAGAGTCTCTAGGTCCATCCAAGAAATGTTCATCTCAAAAAGTAGTTTATTGTTTTAATGTATGCAGCTAGGTGTGCCAACAGTCTTTTGCTCTGCCACCAAAAGAAATTTAGATTCCATGTTTATTAAGTCCTCATCCAGTTCTCAATAATTGCATGTGCTCGATTGTTAAGAGAGGCAAGGGGGCAATGGCAGGCAGGATGTTCTCACAAACTTGGGTTTTCTTAGGATCACACTGCCCAGCAGACTTCCCAACTCCCTTTGTCCACAACATCAGGCATCAGCACCAGGCTATGGAGCTGCCCAGCCCATTCCAGTGGCCTGGTTAGTGGCTGCATGCTTTCAGAGTTAAACACTTATGCATTCATTCATTCATTGAACAAGCATTCATTCATTGAACACTTATCTGGTGTCTGCTGGGCACAATACACCATCCTTGGGTAGCAGAGACACAAAACAGTGAAGACCAGCTGTTACGAGGTTCGTGTTCCAGTCATAGTGGCAGAAGACAAAGGGTGAGCAATTGACAAATTGTGTGTGTGTGGTGAGTGCCAGGAGGAAAGTGAAGAAAGGAAAAGAGTGTGGAGAACTGAAGGAAGGTGATGTCATTTCATTTTTTATTTGTTATCTAACATTGGGTTACAATAGTCCCTTTTCTCACAGCTTCTTTGTCCAATAAGCCATATTTTTCTGGGCTAAGGGGTTCCAATTAATCCCGCCCTTAATCACTCAGATTCCAGAAGCAGTTGGTGGGTTTAAACCCGACTTACCACTCATGAACTGTAAAATCCTGGGTGACCTGCTCACCCCTAAAGAGTCTTCATTTCCTTGACTATAAAATTAGGGTAATAACCAAGTCTATTGCACAAGTTGTAGTAATGACAACTAGCATGCATAGAGGAGCCTTTCATTGCTGTGTTGAGTACAGGGACAGTCGTTGATCAATATCAGCTGTTATTATTAAGACCTGTAGTTCCAATTATTCCTTTAAATAACTGCATAGCATTACAGACTGTGGATGGCCCAGGATCCATCCAACCAACTGCTGGATGTTCAGGATGTTTCCAGGCTCCCCTCTGTTGATGAGGCAATGAACTACCTCCTCCATCCTTGCTTGTTCACTGACACATGTTTCTGTTGACCAGCTCCCCACAGGTGAGAATAAGCCTGTGTTCAGGTAGGCTCCATGTCACTGTTTTGCTTTCACCTGTAGCTATGAGGATGCCCCCATCCTCAAGCCCTCCCTGGCATCATCTGTTACCGGTCTTTAAATTCCTGCCACTCTGGTGGGTGAAACCTGACATTCTAGGGAAGAGGGTCTGGACAAGCATTTCACAGGCCCTCAGTGCTGTCTCTTATACACATCTAGATGTGTATAAGAGACAGCAACTTGCCCCTTGAGCATTATGCCTCCCCCTATATTTACAGAGATGTCTTCCACATCCCTTTTTTCCCCAGAACATCCAGGTTCCCAATCTGGTTGCTTCCTTTGTACAACTCAACAAAAAACTTGAGTTGATCCAGATTTAAATACCAACCGAATTATTTTTGTGAACTGTGCAGCTGCAGGCAGTTTTCTTAACCATTCTGAGGCTCAGTTATTTCATCTGTAAAGGGGGACAGTGGTATTTATCTAACAGAGGTGTTGTGAAGATTAAATGGGGCCATATTTATAAAGGACTCATTTCAGAGATACTGGTAAAAACTCAAAAGATGATTGCTATTAGAGTTGCATTATTATGACTGCTACATTTCAAATATCTGTATGTATTATCCTGATCAAACATCTAGATTATATGATGCTGGGACTTCACTGGAAACCAGTGGTTACGACTTCACCTGCCAATGCAGGGGGTGATGGTTCAACCCCTGGTCTGGTAACTAAGAGCCTTCAAACCTCAAGGCCAAAACACCAAAACATAAAACAGAAGCAATATTGCAACAAATTCAAAAAGACTCAAAAAAAATCCATATCAAAAAAAGTCTTTTAAAAAAAAAGAACAAAATCTTTAAAAATATATATATATGATGCATTTTGTTTTTAATATATTATATGGTGTCATGAACCAATATTTAATTAAAAATATTCAAAGACTTCCCTGGTGGACCAGTGGCTAAGACTCCATGATTCTACTGCAAGGGGCTCAGATTCAATCCCATATGCTGTGTGGTGTGGCCAAAAAAAAGAATTCTACTTGCATAGCACCTACAACGGAGAAGGCAATGGCACCCCACTCCAGTACTCTTGCCTGGAAAATCCCATGGATGGAGGAGCCTGGAAGGCTGCAGTCCATGGGTTGCTGAGAGTCAGACACAACTGAATGACTTCACTTTCACTTTTCACTTTCGTGCATTGGAGAAGGAAATGGCAACCTACTCTAGTGTTCTTGCCTGGAGAATCCCAGGGACGGGGGAGCCTGGTGGGCTGCCATCTATTGAGTTGCACAGAGTCGGACACAACTGAAGTGACTTAGCAGCAGCACCTGCAATCCACATGTACTTCTACCATGCAGTCTGGGGGCGACAATCACATAAAGAAGCAGAACACAAGCCTAGACTCAGTAGCAAGGAGATTTATAAACCTCCACATTGAGGGGAAGCAGACTGGGTCAACAGTGATAGATCTGAAACAGTGGAAGAGGCACGATTAAAGTTCTAAGGCTTTTTCCTCCATGCCACTCTTATTGTTCAGTTGCTGAGTTGTGTCTGACTCTTAGCAACCCTCTGGCCTGCAGCACACCAGGCTTCCCTGCCTTTCACTATCTCCTGGAGTTTGCTCAGATTCATGACCGTTGAGTCAGTGACACCATCTAACCATCTCATCCCCTGCCACCCCCTTCTCCTCCTAGCCTCAGTCTTTCCTAGGATCAAGGTCTTTTCCAATGAGTCAGCTCTTCTTAAAAGGTGGCCAAAACATTGGAGCTTCAGCTTCAGCATCAGTCTTTGCAATGAATATTCAGGATTGATTTCATTTGTGATAGTTTTTCTATAAAGTTAAATTTGTGATAGTAACATTAAATTTTTTTTTTTAAGAGAAATGGGGGGAAAAAAAAAAGAAGCAGAACATGTTACCATCAGGTGGACTGAGCCTCAGAGAGATTAAGTGACCCGTGGAATCTTAGACCTCAAGCCAGGGGCAGCTTAAGAACCTGAAGGCTGGAAATGACTCCTGGTTTAGCCAATAAGCAGAAGGAACAGACTTAACTTAAAAATGACTTAACATGACTTAAAAATTTGTCAACCAAAGCCTGATGTGATGCTGCCCTACTTTTTCTGTCTCTTTTCCCTCCATCTTCTCAGCTTGTGTCCAGCCTAAGCCTCAGTGTTTGGAATACTTGGAGATCCCACAACACACTCTGCTCTTTCATCCCTCCAAACTCTTCCCAGGTTGTTACCCCAGCCCAGGAAGGTTTTTCACAGACATCTGGGCTGTAGTCCATCTAGCCAGCTCCTCCCTGTGATTCTACAAGTGGTCAGTCAGTCCACTTCACTCACAGTTATCATATTACATGGATAATGATAAGAATAAAGGAGAATATTTTCTGACCTCTTTCATTTCAGTTGCTCAATCGTGCCTGACTCTTTGAGGACCCATGGACTGCAGCACGCCAGGCCTCCCTGTCCATCACCAACTTGGAGTCATATGAATTATAATTCTTAAGTTCCTAAGAGGCAGATAATTATTAGCATCCTTCTTCGATATGCAAGCAAACAGGATTGCAGATGTGGGAGAAATCTACTAAGGTCACATAGATGGTCCACAGACCATTCATTTGCATAAACTGACTTTCAAAAGAGGGAAGATCCTGTGAGAGTCATTTTCAAGGCCTTAGATGCTGAGTACCATGGAGGTGTTACATTCAATAAAGGCTGAATGCAAAGACCAAGGCTGTTGCTCATGTTTTGCTGTTTCTCTATCTAGTCTCAGCTAGACCTTCCCTCTCCCCATACTAACTGCATCTCCAGCATCTCCCATTCACCACTTTCAATAAGCAAAGCCTTTCTAAGGATCAGCTGTGTCTTACCCTTCACCAGTGCAACCAAGTAAAAAGAAAAACCTTCCCTAATACTTAGTGCCCAGTGAGAGATGGCTGATGCTCAGCCCTGTGGGTTTGAGACACAGATCTGAAATATAATCCAAGCTCTGTCCTTTACCACAATCTTTTAAACACTTATGCTTCATAGACATCATCATTTCAGGTCCTCATGCCAAAGAGCAAAGATAGTTTTTATTCCTGAGGATCAAAGTGGTTCAATGACCTGCTAAAAATCAGCTAGTAGGTAAGCAGAGCTGGAATGCAAACCCAGGTCTGAGATTCTAAAGCCCTCATCTTAACCCCCATGTTACATACCTCTGGGACCACTCTAAAGATCCAAAGACAAATAAATCCTTCTAAAGAGCAATGCAGGAGACCTGGGTTCCATCCCTGACTTGGAAAGTCCCCCTGAGGAATTTCATGGACAGGGGAGCCTGGTAAGCTACAGTTCATGAGGTTGCAAAGAGTCAGACACAACTGAGTGACTAACATACACACAAGGAGTTTTAGAAAAGAATGAAAATAAGGAAATCAGTCATAATTTTTCATGGATACTAGATCTACAGAAAAATTCGAGATCAAAACATCTATCAGCTTCAATTAGCCCCATGTTGAAACTGAGGTTCAGAAAGCAGACATAATTTTTCCAATCTCAAGCAGTTTTTTAGCTGCATATACAACAGGAGAACCAGATGTGCTGGACTTTAACTTATTTACCTTCAAGTCTTCCACTATTAAATTAATATTGTGAAATTGCCCAATGGGCTAGCCAAAGGTGAAATCAGAAATGGAAGAACCGCTTAATGGAGGAAGTCTTCATGGCTTACCCAAGTTTATCTAATAATATAAATTTCTGAAATTCCCTTGGTAATTCTCACATTCCTAAGCACTTTAGGAAATAAATAAAGGCAAAGCATAGCCCTTACCCTCAAAAAGCTTATACTTTGTTGGGAGAGGGAAGATTTAAGCATGAAATATCACAAACACCACTATTAAAACAGCATACAATTATGGTGGTTGAAATAACTCTCAGATACAATTCCACAAAGTCTTGTCTGGATGCAGACAAAACCCAGCAGAGACAAAAATCAGAATATGGTAATCAATGAAATTTTCATTAAAAAGGAAAGATAGAGTTCAGCATTGATGTATAAGGATCATTTTTTTTTTTTTTTTTTTTGGCTGGAAAGGAAACAGGTTTCAAAGTTAGAAAGAAATGGAGAGAGGTGGTATTTCCTGCTGTAAAATTCTTTGCACCAAAACAATGAGAGTTTACCTTAGTTAAGACTTCCTAGTTGCAAGGAGGGGAAGAACTATTTGTGTACCTCAAGGAAAAGGGGTTTATTCTAGGAGGTACATATAAATGTAATGAATAAAAATAATAATAGTAAAAAGGCACAAAATTATCAAGCTATGTTTCAGGAATTATGCAACAAACTGTATCTGCAATCCCACAGGAACAGTGGTACTATTAGTTTCCACTACATTTCACCTGTGGACAAAACTGAGGCCCAGAAAATTTAAATGAGTTACCTAAGGTCCCACAGCAATTTAAATTTAAGCCAACTCATTGGAAAAGACCCTGATGCTGGGAAAGATTGAAGGCAGGAGGGGAAGGGGAAGACAGAGGATGAATGAGATGCTTAGATGGCATCACTGAACCAATGGACATGAGTTTGAGCATCTCCAGGAGATGGTGAGGGACAGGGAAGCCTGGCGTGCTGCAGCCCATGGGGTTGCAAAGTCAAACACGACTTAGCAACTGAACAAGTGTAACTTCAGAGTCTTCACGTCTAAATCTGTGCAATAAATGATCTGGAATTGGTCCCTAAAGTAATTCTGTGTGCATTTGTATGCACACATATACTCACTCATGCATGTGTCTTAAGATTCTCACAAAGTGTCAGTCATGACACTTTTTCCAGTCTCTTCTGTTGGACCCAACTACTGCCAGCTCTGCCATAATGTCAGTGTATTTGGGAACCACACCCTCTGCCTCAATCCTGAACTGACCTCCTGGTTTTTGGTTTCCGCTTCCAAGTGAGTCAGTTCTGTCCATCATTTTCCTATTCGTCGGTTCCCTCATGCAGGCTCAAGGTCACTGGCCTCCTGATCTGCTTTTCAGTGGGATGCTCAGCCTTGTTGTCAGTAGGTTGCGGCTTGGATGTAGCAGTCACATGGTCCACTGCCAATCTAACCAGTGCTTGGGGCACAGCAGCATCCTGTTAAGGGATGAGGTCAACAGGGTAGGTGGCCACCTTCAGTAAAGTATTTGTTTTCACTCTCTAGAGTTCTCTTTTTTTCCAAAGCAGGATTTTAGAGATGGAAGCATCTTGGATCCATTCCCATTTTACATATGAGCATATTAAGGTCAAGGAAGACAGCCTGCAACACCACCCCCAGATCAATTCACAAATTAAAGGAAAAGCTGAGAGCAGAAGTCTAGTGTCTTTGACCTACAATCTGGCTCCCTTTTCCTCATGGCACTTGGGAATCTAAAGTGCACATTAGAGACTCCTCTGGTGGCCCAGTGATTAAGACTTTGCCTTCCAGTGCAGGGGGTGTGGGTTTGATCCCTGGCCAGGGAGCTAAGATCCTCTCAGTCAAAAAAACCAGAACATAAAACAGAAGCAATATTGTAACAAATTCATTATTTTTAAATGGTTGACTTTTTAAAGAAATATTTTAAAAATTAAAAAATAAAATACCCATTAAAGTACAAAAACCTCAGAAAGGATTTCTGTCTCATGGCTGCACTTTCTCTCAGGGCATCATGTGACTTTGAAGGAGCTAGGGGTCAAAAGAGCTGTTTGATTCTAATTGTCTCAATAAATTTTAAAGATGTTATTACATTGTAGTCATTAAGAACTGGTAAGAGTAGATGCAATATGATAAGATCAAGGCCATGAAGCTTAATCGTCCTTAGCTGATTGTCACCCTCATATTTTTTTTTCCTTTTTTTTTATTCTTTCTTAAGAAAGAACAATGCTTCCCAGGACTCTAAAGCATCTGGATCAACAGCACTTTATATTTCCTGTCATAAAATTCCTGGACCAGGGCAGCTGCCAGCTAAAGTGAGGACTGCACAAATAAACAGTGGAGTTCTGATCCTTACAGCATAGCCAGGCCGGCCTGCCAGCCTGAGAGATAGTGGGAACAGATTCCTGTGCAAAGAAATGTGACCTTTCATACACTTTGAAATTCTCTGTTCTTATTATTGTCTGACATCTTTCTTTCCCTTTCTTCCTCCCTTCCTTCCCTCTTTTCCTTTCTTTGGAGCAGAGTTAAAAGAAAAAAACTTGATTGTAAAAACCATTGATTTGAAAAGACCCTGATACTGGGAAAGGTTGAGGGCAGGAGGAGAAGAGGACAACAAGGGACGAGACGGTTGGATGGCATCACCGACTCAATGGACATGGGTTTGGGTGGACTCTGGGAGTAGGTGATGGACAGGGAGGCCTGGCGTGCTGTGGTTCATGGGGTCGCAAAGAGTCGGACATGACTGAGTGACTGAACTGAAGTGAACTGAAAAACCATCACCTATAGTTGACAGTAGAATTTTGTGAACCTAGGACTCCGCTTGATAAATAAAGCATATTAAAACAATGCCATATATATAAGGCCTACTATATATAAGAACTGGATCTGGCACTTTACTGAAGTCATCTTCCTGAATTCTACCTTACAAGGTGGTCATGACTCTTCCTATGATACAGAGGAGGACACTGCATCTTAGGCAAATTCTTAAATTATTTCCATCTATCATATGGTTAAATGATAGGATCTATTTTGCAGCAGAAATGAAGGATCCATTTAATGATCCATGGATTGATTTTTCAAACCCCTAAATTATCCACAAATGCAAATTTCAGTGTTGGCAAAATCTCCTTAAGTTCAAAGATTCCAGGAAGGAGAGATCCACGATCTATTCAGATCTTTCCTACGTTTATTGTAAAACAGCAAATCTCTCCTCATTCATGTTAAACTGAATGTGTGTGCATGTGCTCAGTTGTGTCCAAC
This sequence comes from Oreotragus oreotragus, assembly GCA_006410675.1. NCBI lineage: Eukaryota > Metazoa > Chordata > Mammalia > Artiodactyla > Bovidae > Oreotragus > Oreotragus oreotragus. The sequence goes on from SJYX01024693.1 coordinate 12,668, forward strand.
TCTTTGCAACCCTGTGGACTGTAGCCCCCCAGGCTCCTCTGTCCATGGCATTTTCCAGGCAAAAATACTGGAGTGGGTTGCCATTTCCTTATCCAGGGGATCTTCTCAACCCAGGGATCGAACCTGTGTCTTCGGCACTGGCAGGTGGATTCTTTACCGCTATACCACCAGGGTTATATTTTCCCCCAAATCCTATACCCTCTTTGTAACCCATCATGAGTCAACATTTGTCGTTCCAAGTTCAGTGCATTTTGCTGACAGTGCTATTGCTGTGTCTCTTGGCTCCATGACAATTCAAGTAGCAGTAGAGATGGGAGGAAGGGTTTCTGATATGATCATGGCAATGGCCTAGGTCTCCTTTTGTACTCCAAGGATTTCCACACACTCTGTGCTTTGATGAAGCAAGCTACCTAAATGTTACATAGCAGGGCAACTGTTTTGTAACAAGACATTAAGGAAAATATCCTCCATATTGTAATATAACAATACAAAGTAGTAAGCAGGGACAACAAAATAAAAAACAAATGGAGAGCCTATCCATTATGCAAATGCACGGTCATTCAAAGTCATTCAAAGTTATTATTGCTTATTGGAGATAAATCAGATACTAAAAGCAGAGATTTCTGAATTCTCTGGTCTCATATGATATTAGACTCTATATATGTTTCTGGCAGCATCAAGCCCCGACAAGCTTAAGCATCCTTTACAGAGGGTAGTGAGAGTCAAGGAAATTCATGCCACATGGAGAGCCATGTAACAGTACATGTCTGAGCAAAGGAGTGGCAATGACCAAAGGCTGAGGCAGAAATGCGAGATAAAGACTGGCTGGGGTGGGCAGAATGTAGGGAAGAGAGACAGGAAGCTTACCAGGGAGGCCCTGAAAACATGTTGGGGTGAAAATACCCCATCTGGAGACCTCTAAGGCTGGGCCATGCCACTGGTGTCTTGGTTCTTAAGTCAGCGTCGTGGTGAACACGCATAATTGTCAGCTTTGTTGTGTGCTTCCTCTCCAAAGACTGGAATCCTCTAAGACAAGAACTATTTCTGTTTGCTTCTGTGAAGCCAGCATCCATAGGGTACATGGGACTGCATCAGCCAGTTCAGTTCAGTCACTCAGTCATGTCTGACTCTTTGTGACCCCACGAATCGCAGCACGCCAGGCCTCCCTGTTCATCACCAACTCCCGGAGTTCACTCAGACTCACGTCCATCTAGTCAGTGATGCCATCCAGCCATCTCATCCTCGGTCGTCCCCTTCTCCTCCTGCCCCCAATCCCTCCCAGCATCAGAGTCTTTTCCAATGAGTCAACTCTTCGCATGAGGTGGCCAAAGTACTGGAGTTTCAGCTTTAGCATCATTCCTTCCAAAGAAATCCCAGGGTTGATCTCCTTTAAAATGGACTGATTGGATCTCCTTGCAGTCTAAGGGACTCTCAAGAGTCTTCTCCAACACCACAGTTCAAAAGCATCAATTCTTTGGC
>SJYX01024693.1:16781-67771 GCA_006410675.1 Oreotragus oreotragus
AAAAAAAAAAAAAAAAAAAACCTTGTGGCTGAAATAAAAGTGTCTACAAAATTTGCTGCAGTTGCACCAAGGAAATATATTTCCTATTCTTCTTTCGATTAGCATTCTAATGGTTTCTGACTCAGGTCTAACAGCTTGGAGAGAATATTACAGGCAATTGTGTAAATAATACAGGTTTTTTTTTTTCAGTGTGTCCAAATGTATAATTAAATGGATAATGTTACAGCTCCCCAAACCCACTAAAGCCTGCTGCCTAAATGGAGAGCTTTGGAAATTTCATCCCAATACACGGTTACATGATACATTGCTTTTATGGCCCGCTGGGCAAATGACTAGTGGTTTGGAAAGGGTCTGAATGCATATTTATAGTAGAGAACACAATGATATTCAGAAGGCCAGTAAAATCGTTCTAGTAAATAACATGAATTATACAAAAGCATCTCTTTATGTATCTGAACTTTTCGGATGCAGGATGCGTGTCAGCACAGACACACTTCAGCTCCTTAATGTTTGAAGGTAACTCTGGCTCCAAACTCTCTGCGATCAGAGGTCAGGGTTAACCAGATTGGAAGGAGAAATTCTATTTTCTGAAGTCCTTCTGCTACGGTCAATGTCTTCTAGAATTCTCAGGGGATGCAGCTTCCATTATCAGTAAAACAGGCTCAGTCTTGAACCCAAGCTTGTGTGTCTGTGTGTGCCCTTTTGCTCATGTCTCACAGAAACCTACAATGAGGACAAATCAGTGAGACTTTATCGTTTGCAACTCTGAAGGTCATGCGTGAGAATGGGGCTCTGTGTGTGAACTGTGCTCAGGACAGAATCCAAAGCTTTGATACTAACCCTTCTATACCAGCTGTGCAACCTCAGAGAAGCCCCCTCACCTCTCTGAACCTCAGCTTCTTAATCTACAAACAGAATATAACTCCATCTTCCCTCTCCACCTCACAGTTTTATTACAATGATCAAATGAGGTGATATACTTGAACACAGATGACTCCTAATGGGCAACATCAGCCCACGGTAAGCAGCTTATGAAATAAGAGTGTTTTATTCATAATCTCACTTACTTGACAAATTTTTTGGACACAATAATAGGTGAAGACTTAATGGACATGAGTTTGAGCTAACTCCAGTAGATGGTGGAGGAGAGGGAAGCCTGCAGTCCGTGGGGTCTCAAAGAGCCAGACGTGGCAGAGTGACTGAACAACCACCAGGAGCACCACGGGTGAAGGCCTGCACCAGGATGTGGGGATAAAACAATAGCAAAGAGCTAAGCCTCTACCCTCCAGGAGAAGTTCACAGTTTAGTGGGAAAGAAAAATAATTGACCACAATGTAACATCTTATGGGCTTCCCTGCTGGCTCAGTGGTAGAGAACCCGCCTGCCAAGCAAGAGTTGAGGGTTTGATCTCTGGGTCAGGAAGATTCCCTGGGGTAGGAAATGGCAACCCACTCCAGTATTCTTGCCTGGAGAATCCCATGGACAGAGGAGCCTGGGGTCGCAAGGATGGGGTCACAAGGAGTTGGATATGATTTAGTGACTAAGTGATAGCAACAACAAGTGTTATAATTGGAGAACTTTGTAATTTTTTTTTAAAAGGCAGTCTTGGTTAGAAATGAAGTATCTATTTCAGTCCTGGGGATGGGGGTGAGGCTGGTATTGGGGACTGGTAAGGAAAGTTTCAAGGAAGATATGACAGATCAATAGGCAGCAGGTTTTGATCTTAGAAGGGAAAGGAATGGACAGAGGAGGATGTTTGAGCTGAGACGTGAGCATGTGGAAGGTTTGGGCAAAGAAAAGCTGCGGGCTGGTTACCAGGAGCAGACACGATGAGCAGACCATGGAAATCGTGGGAGATGTGAACATGGGGACGTCCCCCAGCAGTGCTCCTGGGTCCCAAGAGGGTGGCATAGCCTCTGAACCCTCTTTCCCTTACCACCCTTGAGAACCTTTCTCCAGGACAATTGCAGGCTCCCTTCTCAAAGCCTGGGGGTTTGCAGCTGCCTCTCATCAGCTGGGCAACATGACCCTTCCTGGGTAATGCCCCCTCCACAGGCTTTTCAGAGGTTAGAGAAGGTTCCATTTCAAACACACTTGAAGTGTAACATAAGAAGTACCCCCACCTGGGTAAAGGAGAGCCACAAACACCATGCATTTCCTAGATTAATCCCTAGGTCTTTTTCAAACTGAGAGCACTGCCCATTAGGGGTCTGGAAATCGAAGTAGAGGGCTTTGATCAGCAGCACTTTAAATACGATATAGAACAGACTAGGATAGAATAGGATGAAATAGAATAGAAGAGAATGGAAAAATGGAGCGTTTAGTTTTAGAAGAGGGCATTATATCATGAAATACTTGATTCCAATTATACCCATTTGCATGCATGTGTGCACTTGTAAGGCACAATGTATTTCTTGCTGTGAATCTCTGTCACAAAAACTTAGGAAACACTGCTTTAGCTGAAAGAGAATGTGAAGCATGCCCAATCAGTTACTGATGAACACTGTTAATAGATGCTTTACATCAAAAAAAAAAAAAAGTGAAGTTAACAAGCTTTTCTTCTAAAAACAAACTAAACTGTACTTTTTAAGAAGGCAAACACTTAAATGCATGTATATAATTAAAATTGATATTATACCATAAGAAATGAGGTGCCTTCTCAGGGAATAAACAGAAATTGCCTAAGATCCTTGGCTGTGCGACACAGGAAGCCACAGGAGGCAATGGCGAGTGTATGAACAGGCTCCATATGTATGATGATCACAGGTTTGAACATGCTTGAACGTGATTTGGTGTTTATTATTGACCAAACATTTATGTTCTCAAGAATGACTATAACTTCTATTAGTACCTTAGCATTTTTTAAAGTTTCTGAGGCCAAACAAGTATGGGAAATTCTGTCATAGTTGTTTTATGTTTAGGAAGGACCCAAGTGGCTGCAGTCCATGGGGTCGTGAAGTGTCGGACACGACTGAGCGACTTCACTTTTCCTTTTCACTTTCATGCATTGGAGAAGGAAATGGCAGCCCACTCCAGTGTTCTTGCCTGGAGAATCCCTGGGACGGCGGAACCTGGAGGGCTGCCATCTATGGGGTTGCACAGAGTTGGACACGACTGAAGCAACTTAGCAGCAGCAGCAGCAAATGAATACTGAACCATCTCATTTTTAGGTGAGATTTAGACCTTGGGCAGTGATATGCCTTGCTAAATAATAACAAAACAGCTATTGGGTGTTGAGAAAATATCATATGCCTGTTGCTTGACTGACATGATCTTATTTAATTTTTACAGGAACTTCACAAGATAGATAATATTTTCTTCAAATTACAGATAGGAGAAGATTAGAGTTTGGGAGGTCAAATTATTAAAATAACAAAAAAAGAGGACATTTTTCCATGTGCACAATTAATAAATGGTGGACCCCCAACCCAGATTTGTGAAATGCCAAGCCTATGATTTGGGGCTGGGTGGGGGTCCCATTCCTCTTTGGCCCATTGCCACAGAGAAGAACACATCTTTCCTGCTTCACCCTGGTCTTTCCCTTTGCCCCATATTCATAATTCATTACAGGAAAAGGAAATTTACATGAAGAAAGTCTAAAATCCACCAAACCATTGTTTTTTTAACCAAAAGTAGGGTCATGTTATCAACAAGGTCGTGTAGCCCTTACTCTTGTATACTTCATTCTGTTAAAGGCTGTCAGTGGACTTCATGGTAGTCCAGTAGTTAAGAATCCCCCCGCCAGTGCAGGAGACGTGGAGTTAATCCCTGGCCCAGGAAGATCCCACATGCCGTGGAGCAACTAAGCCCATGTGCCACAACTGCCGAAGCCTGGGTGCTAGGGCCTGTGCCACAACAAGAGAAGCCAACGCGGGGAGAAGCCCACACACCGCACCTAGAGAGTAGCCCCCGCTCGCTGCAGCTAGAGAGAGCCCACGCACAGCAATGAAGACCCAGCCAGCCAAAAATAAAACAGATACATGAAACTAAGCTCAAAAAGGCCATAGTGAAAGTGAAAGCTGCTCCGTCATGTCTGGCTTTTTGCAACCCCATGAGTCTATACAGTCTATGGGATTCTCCAGGCCAGAATACTACAGTGGGTAGCTTTTCCCTTCTGCAGGGGATCTTCCCAACTGAGGGACCAGACCCAGGTCTCCCGCATTGCAGTGGATTCTTTACCAGCTGAGCCACAAGGGAAGTCCAAGAATACTGGAGTGGATAGCCTATGCCTTCTCCAGGAGATCTTTCTGACCTGGGAATCAAACTGGGGTCTCCTGCACTGTAGGCGGATTCTTTATCAACTGAGCTATCGAGAAGCCCCTAAAAAGGCTATAGCTGTTGAAAAAAAAAACAAAGAATATGAGTATAAGCCATGCCATAGTTCCTCCATGAGGGCTAACTAACAGCACACAGACCCTATTTTTCAGATCTAAGTGTTCTCAAAGCAGATTCTAAAGTTAATTTTAAACAATGAAATAGGAAGCCCAGTTTTGGGTTTGTCAGTCACAAACTGTACCGAAAAGCCTTGACTCTTCAGAGTGATGAAACTGCTTTCATCAAGCAGACTGTTACGTTCCCTTTTACCTCTGTGGACCTAGGTATTCTCTACCAGTCAGAAGCCAGGAACACAGTAGTAAGGATGTCCTAAATATCCAACAAACATCTTCGATGATCATCCTGAGATTTTACAACCTGTCAGCGTTCAGAACACTCCCAGCACATGCCCTGGTCATAGTGAACTAGCTTTGAGCCAACATCTTTGGAGATTCATAACATTCTAGAGATAATTTGATCATTTAAAAGAGAACAGAACTACATGTAATCACATTGCTTTTCTTAATCTATCTTAAATTACATTGCTTTTCTTTAATATATCTTTCTGAAAAAATATATGTTCACAGGTTACAACCAGGTGGGAATAGACAGAGCGTATAACACAATCTGCTTATGTTACAGACACAGAAAATGAGGTTATAAGTGGGATACGACTAGAAAAGCATCACCAGGCTTTAACGTTTCAGTTCTTCTGTCTCTTTACTTTCGTCATTATGGTGTATTTGGCTTTGCTGTAGAAATACAATTCACTTCTTGCAAAATCCAGCTTATGCCTCAGAGAAACAGGGTAGGTGGCTGGGTAAAATAAGAATAAGATGTGAACCTTTAGTCCAGCAAGTTACATCATTCAAAGACTTCCTGAAGACATGAAGACTGGAGATGGTAAAATGCCCTAAATGTGCTGCTGCTGCTGCTGCTAAGTCACTTCAGTCGTGTCTGACTCTGTGCGACCCCATAGATGGCAGCCGACCAGGCTTCCATGTCCCTGGGATTCTCCAGCCAAGAACACTGGAGTGGGTTGCCGTTTCCTTCTCCAATGCATGAGACTGAAAAGTGAAAGTGAAGTCGCTCAGTCGTGTCCGACTCTTAGTGACCCCATGGACTGCAGCCCACCAGGCTCCTCTGTCCATGGGGTTTTCCAGGCAAGAGTACCAGAGTGGGGTGCCCTAAGTGTATTACCTACCAAAAAAAAATGTTCTGAAAGAATTTGTACATCTTTAGTCCATTTTGAAAGAAGCCCTCAAGTAAGAACAGACTAGGAACAAAAGGAGGCTGAAGCAAGGATGAAATAAAATGCTGTTTAAATGAACAGGACTTGATTCTAATTAAACCCCGACAAGATGGCCCAGTTCAAATTCTCCCAGAGTAGTCTGTAGCCTTCTGCATAGCAGGTTCCTCCAGAGAGGCCAAGGGTGTTATTTATGGGTCCTCTATGCTCCCATATTATTGAGAAGAGGGGATTTAAAAAAAAAGAAAGAAAGAAAGGGGAAAGATAGCATGGCGGGAGCATTGCTATGTTTCCTAAGTACTTTGATACAGTAAGCCTGCTACAAAAGAATGAGTTCCCTTCTGAGCACTCGTAAGTCCAATTCACATGTAAGTTCAAGAAAGTTAGCCTAGGTACCCAATTAACACAACTATCAACTGCCACTTTTATGCTTGCTTCCAAACATCCTAGGTTTGAATTAAAGACACTGTCCTACCATACTCTATACAGTACTATACTAAGTACACAAAAGCATAACCATTCGTTGAGATGGACACCCATAAGAATGTAGGCCAGACATGTGAACTAACTTACATGATTGGACATGCAGTTGTACAGTTTCACATCTTTGAAAGTTTGAGCTTGAAGCTTCATATGTAGGAGACTTACTATAATCCAAATTACTCTCTCACTCTTCAGTGTATACGTAGAGATAAACTCCCTAAAACATGAGATGTTGAAATCCACAATCTGTTCATAATACCATGGGTACCATAATTTTGCAACAACTTAAAATAAAACCTATACCCACTGGCTTGTGTTCTCCTAATGTGATGTTCAAAGGTCTGCTTTCCCATGCTTTTTTCCTCAGCTGCCTTCGAGAGCCTGTACACGCACCTTCCTGACATCCTCCTCCCACCTGGAAGCCCGTGAACCCAACTAGTCCAGTCTTCCCATTTTACTGATTAGCAAACTGAGTCCCAGAAAAGGACAGGCCAGATAACACGTAACCAGGAGCAGAGCTGGGAAGAGAGAAAATATCCTGCTTTTCTGTGTTCTCTGCAACTTACTAGTCAACTAATCAGACTTCATCTTGATATGGAGTTAAGAGTTGGCTCTAAATTGATCCTTTATTTCTAGTGATTCCTTGTGTTTTGATAGTTTCAAATCACTCCAAAAATAGGAACATAAATCTAGATGTGGTTGCCACAGTCCATATCGTGATCAAATTCAGAGGAGAACATTTAAATAGAGGAAGCCTCTGGATGATGGAAACAATTGGCCAGCCATTTATACCAAGAAAAAAAAAAGCATCAGTGTGCTTGACTGATGGAGACCTGTGTTTGCTGGAATAAAGTTTGGAGTGATGCTGGCTAACTGACTGTGGGGAGGAACGTTACCATGACAACTGGCAACAATCACTAGGGTCTTCCAATAAGAAACTGAATTCTACTCCTTCTCCTGCTTCTCTCCCCACTCCTCTTCCTCCTCCTTTTCAAGAGATTCATTTCAACTTAAGCATGGTTGGGCCTGAGTTACAGAATGGTGAGTCCTGATTCAGAAAGTTGGGGAAGTGATTGAAAAGTGAATAAATGTTTTTACAACTTGGTAAGTGATTGGTTTTATCTTTCTATTTGGAATTCCTGAATGGTCTGGCTCAGCCTGCTGGTCTGTGTCTTTTCTCCTCGGGCCTTGCTTAAACAAAAGAAAACCACAAATAACATTGAGTTCTGTGCTCCCGAATGAAGTACACTCACTTCATCCCCCACCTTCCATTACATGCCCCATAACTACTCATTTATGCAATTGTAGCAGGTGTCTTGCAGGCCAAAAATACCCTAATATTTCAGGTGTTCAAGAATGGAGAGACCAAACCAGAAAAAAATGCAAGGGAGACCCTGGCACTTCCCTGTGGCTAAAGAAGTCTGTTAACAGGAGGCTCCACCTGGCAGGGGGCGATGGTTGCTTACCTAGCAGGTGCAAGATCACAGACATACACACACACTTGCAGAAGCTCTACATATTCCATCTGGCTTGGGTTCCCCCATTCTTGTTATTTCTGTTAATGATCAGATACCCGCCCCGACTACACTCTGAGAAGTTACAGAGAGGGGACCAAGCAACGCAGCAGGCTCAGGCCTTTGGTTTCAAGAGCTTTTCATTGCACACATGCACGCTGGTGTTACCATCAAAGGACTATGGTCTTGTCACCATCAGAAGGTGCACTGAGGCTTGCATTATTGAACAAGATAGCATCAAGGTTTTTTCGGTGTCTTTGTTTTAGGTACGTCTCTTATTAAGTAGACTTTTATCCCAAAAGAAACATAAACTCTAGAGATAAGAGGCAGGTGCTCACTAACGAGCTGTATAGAATAACTAGAAAAATACAATTTTGTGACAAATTACAAATAAATACATTCAAAGCCTCAAACCATGTGAGAAAATATGACTTTCAACATGAAGTAATTAGAGTGCTTTACTTAAAGGATGGAATTCACTAAACTGGAAACTGGCCATTAACTAGGTAGTTAAACAAGGTTTTTTTCTCTTATTTTTTAATATTTGGTCCCAATCTTTTTGCCTCCTCCCCAAACAAACAAACAAAAAAATCTTATTCTGACCCTTGGGCAAATGAACCAGTCCAGAAAGCCAAGTTTTATATTTCTTTTAATAACTGTAGCTTTCAATTTCAAACTGTTTTGTCCCTAATGGACATAATTCTTAAGACACACACACACACACATACATACGCACACACATCCCTTTTTGCTGCACAAGGAGATACAATTTAACTTGCCTGAACACCATCTAGTTTTGACTAATGAGTAAACTGGTTATAAACTATTGGCTTGCTGTTGAAACAAGATCTAAGGCTATTGTTTACTGCATGTGGTACACGGATGCTTCAGGTATAGTATCTATAATCTTTACAGTAATGCTGTTAGATATCTCATTATTCCCATTTTCTGCTGAGTTAAAAAGCTCAAGCTCAAAGAGATAGGTTGGGGAGAACTGCAAAACTTACTGGTGATGGAGCCAGAATCTGGCTACCAAGTTTGGTTCTTTCTATCACTACACTAAGAGAAGGAAGGAGTTAAGATGGAGCAGGATAAGAGGCTCTGGTGGGCTGCTCTCGGCACTACTGTTGCTGAGGTTCAGGGTTTGTATAGCATGAAGATCTGAATATGTCAGTGGCTCTGAAACCCTTGTCCTCAGGACATTCAATACAAGTTCTATTTTTCTTTTCTCCTCCACTTTTCTCAAAGCCTATTCCCTTTCATGGCTTGCTAAACCTCCTTGTACATTTGCTCAGTGAAGTGCAAGTCGCTCAGTCATGTCCAATTGTAGCCTTTCCCTTCCCCAGAGGATCTTCCCAACCCAGGGATCAAACCCAGGTCTCCACATTGCAGGTGGATTCTTTACCAGCTGAGCCACAATGACAGCCCAACATTTGCTCAAAATTAAGTCAAAAGCAGCCTCATCTTTTACATCTGCTTCATGCAATCTGAGCAGGAATCTCTGCACTAGAGCACTTCAGGGTACAAATGGCTCAAAACCATGCACAAGTCACTAACCTAATCATTTCACTTGTGAAAATTTGCTTTAGGAAGCTAAAGAGGAGCACCAGTCACCATTTTACAGTATTTTATGATAGTGATATAGAAAAGGAATGTCATGATTTATGTAAATTGACTATTTATGTAATGTCGATTTAAGTTGTCAAACAAAAATATATTGTGTAATCTATCTAAGGTCAAATCATACCATTGCCTTCCTCGGAACATGCCAAGAGGTTTTCTGGGATTTTTAGAAATTATAAACCTTCACTGTAAGAAATTCTACCTAAATTGAGTCATTGATTTCCTGACATTCTTTTCTTTTTGCTTTCCTTCTCATCTTCCTTCCTCAATTTGCTAACAGGAAATAGTGTTTTAGGGACAACAACAAATCTATCACAATAACTATCCTCATATGTAACTGTGTCTAATATCCTGCATCCCTTTTCCCAACTCCAAAAATAAAACAGAAATAAAGGTGACACTTTATAAGTGTTCTAAAATTAGACAGTGATGATGGTTGCATAACTTTGAATATACTAAGTATACTAAAATAAACATTGAATTGTGCACTTTCAGTAGGAATATTGCATGGTATGTGAATTATATCTCAATAAAGTCATTACCAAAACAAACAACTTTTTTTAAAAAATCCTTTAATCTGGTAGCCCCTTACCAATGTCAAGATAGGTATTAAGTCTTTGGAATAAAGGACACCAAAATTGAGGAGTTCCAAATAAAATCCCTGGGAGGAAAGGGAACAGGGGGGGTGGNATATTGCATGGTATGTGAATTATATCTCAATAAAGTCATTACCAAAACAAACAACTTTTTTTAAAAAATCCTTTAATCTGGTAGCCCCTTACCAATGTCAAGATAGGTATTAAGTCTTTGGAATAAAGGACACCAAAATTGAGGAGTTCCAAATAAAATCCCTGGGAGGAAAGGGAACGGGGGGGGTGGGGGGGAGAACTTAACAAGGAAAAAAGAGGAGAGAGAAATGAAAATGAGCAGAGCAACTTGATGGGTGATAACAAAAGTTTAAAGATTTTCCCAATTCCAAATTTAAGGAAACCCCGTATCCTCAACCTTGACTCTCCCTTCACCAACATTTACAGGAGGAGCTTAGGGCTCCTCTGTTGACTGAAAAATCTCCATTAACCGCAGCCCATACTGTTCACAGCAGAATTTTGGAAATTCTGTAATCCAACCATAACATTCTGCACTCTTTCATCTACACCCCTAAGAGAGCCTCAAGATTAACTCTTCCTTTCGTATATCCCATTGTTCTCAGCTGCTAAAAGACATTTAAAGTGCCAGGCTTCCCTCATGAGCTGATGCTTATCCCCAAACAAATTTTGAATTGGATGAAAACTTCGCTTGCATTTCTCTGTGAGATGGTACAGACAAACCTGAACAAAGTTTTTGGCCAACCCAGAATTTCTCTTCATCCGATGTCAAACGTATTGCCAAAGTAAACACCTCAGGCTCCCCCATCTGCCAGTAAAACCAGATACTCCAATGCTTTAGATAAATTCTGTGATTTTTTCCTTCTTGTTTTATTTCTGAAAGTCATGGACAGAGGCTTATTTCTCTAGATATTTTTTCAAAGGAAAGAGAGGCAACACCTTCAGGAAGGCAGCAGAATGTGTTAAGTAAACAAGTTCAGAAAAATTCAGAGAAATGACCTTCTGGAGAACTTCTGTCCCTTAGAAACTCAAGGCGTGATGTAAGCCACGCTGTGCAATCTTACCTGCACTGCAAGAAATAGGGTGGCCCCAGCGAATTAATGAGCTGCATAGTCTTCTCATGACCCTTTTCAAAGTCTTATACCATGATTGTCTAGAAAAGCTTATACACTGGCACCATCCTAGCTATGGACTCTACACTGAGGTCTTCAGTTAGGTTGTTGTCTAATAAGTCCTGCTTCCCAGTGAGTGTCAGTAGCCTGTTCTCTTCTTCACTCCATCCACCCCCATCCATCTCATATTTAACACCATCTCACACACTAGTAAAGTCATGCTCAAAATTCTCCAAGCCAGGCGTCAGTAATACGTGAACCATTAACTTCAGATGTTCAAGCTGGTTTTAGAAAGGCAGAAGAACCAGAGATCAAATTGCCAGCATCCACTGGATCACTGAAAGAGCAAGAGAATTCCAAAAACACCTATATTTCTGTTTTATTGACTGCGCCAAAGCTTTTGACTGCATGGATCACAACAAACTGTGGAAAATTCTTAAAGAGATGGAAATACCGGACCACCTCACCTGCCTCCTGAGAAATCTGTAGGCAGGTCAAGAAGCAACAATTAAAACTGAACATGGTACAACAGACTGGTTCCAAATTGGGAAAGGAGTACGTCAAGGTTGTATATTGTCAGCCTGCTTATTTAACTTATATGCAGAGTATATCATGTGAAATGCTGGGCTGGATGAAGCACAAGCTGAAATCAAGATTTCCAGGAGAAATATCAATAACCTCAGATATGCAGATGACACCACCCTTACGGCAGAAAGTGAAGAAAAACTAAAGAGCCTCTTGATGAAAGTGAAAGAGGAGAGTGAAAAAGTTGGCTTAAAACTCAATATTCAGAAAACTAAGATCATGGCATTTGATCTCATCACTTCATGGGAAATAGATGGGGAAACAATAGAAACTGAGAGAGACTTTATTTTTTTGGGCTCCAAAATCACAGCAGATGGTGACTGCAGCCATGAAATTAAAAGATGCTTGCTCCTTGGAAGAAACAGTATGACTAACCTAGGCAGCATATTAAAAAGCAGAGACATTACTTTGTCAGCAAAGGTCTGTCTAGTCAAAGCTATGGCTTTCCAGTAGTCATATTCCAGTAGTCTCACATGTAGATGTGAGAGTTGGATTATAAAGAAAGCTGAGTGTCGAAGAACTGATGCTTTTGAACTGTGGTGTTGGAGAAGGCTCCTGAGAGTTCCTTGGAGTTCAAGTAGATCCAACCAGTCCATCCTAAAGGAGATCACCCCTGAATATTTATTGGAAGGACTGATGCTGAAACTGAAACTCCAATCCTTTGGTCACCGGATGTGAAGAACTGACTCACTGGAAAAGACCCTGATGCTGGGAAAGATTGAAGGCAGGAGGAGAAGGGGACGACAGAGGATGAGATGGTTAGATGGCATCAGCAACTCAATGGACATGAGTTTGAGTAAGCTCCGGAAGTTGGTGACAGACAGGGAGGCCTGTCATGCTGCGGTCCATGAGGATGCAAAGAGTCGGACATGACTGAGCGACTGAACTGAACTGCAGCATCAGATCCTCCTTCTAAGTCAAGAGAAGTGGCGGAAGAACAATGACAGGAATACGTGCATTATTTATTTGGAAATCAGAAGTTTTCTGAAAGTCAGCTTCTCCTGATACCTCCTGCTAGACTGCTTCATGTGGCATCTAACTGCAAGAGTCACTGGGAACACTGAGAAGTCAGGGTCTTCATGACTGGCTTAGTCTTAGGCCAGTGATGATCCATGGCATGACTTGGAGCAATTTCTATTCCATATAAAACCACTTTTTTGTTAGCAAGAAATGAGGTCACAGATTATCAGCTAAGAGTGTCTGTCACAAGATGTGGCAGCAACACAGAATATTTTGAAACCAGACCAAGAATAAATATTTCTAATCTCAAACTAACTGATGGGAATGAATGTCAAAGCAACCTCTCCTTAGGTCTTCTCATTGGGAACCCAAAACATACATAATCCTGTAGTCATTCCTCTCTCAGCAGTTAGGGCTCTTCCTCCCTCCTTGTGGCTCAGCTCATAAAGAATCTGCTTGAAATGCGAGAGACCTGGTTTCAGTCCCTAAGTTGGGAAGACCCCTGCAGAAGGGAAAGGCTACCCACTCCAGTATTCTGGCCTGGAGAATTCCATGGACGAGTCCATGGGGCCGCAAAGAGTCAGACACGACTGAGCGGCTTCCACTTTCCCTCCTCTTCCACTCCAGTTTCATTTCCAGGTTCTTTTCTATCATTCTCTTCCTTCTCCCAAATGTCATTCAGCCTCATGAACAAAGGGTGGAAGATTATCTCTTCCTCAAAATGCAGCTTAAATTCCTTATAAACTCCCCTCAACCTGCCTAGTGAAAAGAATCTTACTCCCTATCACGCCCCACCTCCGCTCTGGGAACATGATCTGCAGGTCTTACATTGCATTCTGATGCATACTGGTCCTCATGTATTATCCAGAGGTTCCCTGGAAGCTAGAAATTCCCATGTCATTAAAGATTTTTCAAGCAGAGAAAGAAATGACAACCCACTTCAGTATTCTTGCCTGGAGAATCCCATGGACAGAGGAGTCTGCTCTGCTACAATCCATAGGGTCGCGGAGTCGGACACAACTGAAGTGACTTAGCATGCAGGCAGCCTTTTAACTAGGGTAATATCGAGGAAATTCAAGTATGAGGTGGAGATTTGGAGTAGGTGAGCCTTGAGTACCCTTGCAGCAGTCATTGAGTGAACATTTAGGACCAGATCCTAGGCCTCATGCTTACCTATATATCTGCATGTAAACCTCACACAATCCTAAGAATCACGTTAGTTTTCAAGGCTGAAAGTAAATAAGGGGTAGAGATGGAAGCCAAACCTAGATTTCTTTAACTCCAGATTTATTTCCATGTTATGTGAGAAACACAGAGAAGAAAAGAAAAAAAAATGAGTGGTCTCCACTCCACCATTCTAATCCTTACAGCAAGAAAAAGCTAAACCCTCTAAAAATCCATGATTTTTCTTGGACCCATCAGAGGATGCAGGTCATAGGGCAAACTACTGTTATGCCCAAGTCGCAAAATCTCCCAATGACCACCAGGGAGCCGATATCCAATGCAAAAGCAAGAGAGTCTTTATTACCAAGCTCACGCTAGGGCTCCCACCATTACCGACACAGCAACTATAGGGAGGAGCCCCGGGTTTTGGGTTACATTGCTTATATAGGGAATGTTCATGAAAAAAAATAATTTCTAGATAGGGGGACATCTGATTGGTCACTTTCTTTCAAAGGGTTGTGTGTTGGTTTTTGATTGGTCCCTATTACCTAGGGTTCAAGTTCCTGAACGTTAAGTCAGGAGATTCTGGTCTGGGGTCCGATTGGCTCGTGGGTGGTAGGGTGAGGTCAGGGGATTTCCAAAGGCTCTTTTCCCGGAACCTTACAAAATGGAGTTTTTCTGTAAACAAAATGGAGTAGCTTGGGTTCTTCACTACCACTCTCAAAATCTGGACAGACATACAAATCTAGAGTCATAGACAACATCACCTTACCTGGTACAGAAGCTCATAGAACTATAAACTAGTAGGAACATTTCAATGGTAGTTCTGATGAATTACTAGAGTCTGAGTGTGGACTATTCAAAAGAGAGAAATTTCTGGGGACCACAGTCTTAGAAAGGTCCTTGTCTCCAAGGGCTTTATCTCTAGGAAACACACCAGATTCATTCTCAGGGTGAAGAATCAAGAAGGACTCCCCCTGAGTCTCTGGCAGAGTGAAGAGGAAGCATTGTGAAATATGCTCAGAACTTTATCCGTAATAGAAACCTGCTCTCCCAGGGAAAAGACGTGACCCTCCTAGAGAACGTCATTTTTCTGCCTTCAGCCTCCTCTAGACCATCACTAAGGGTGGGGAGAAGGAAGATAAGGTCATGGCCTGAAGGGACGGGCTGTCTACAAGTTCAGCTCAGTTCAGTCGCTCAGTCGTGTCCGACTCTTTGTGACCCCATGAATCGCAGCACGCCAGGCCTCCCTGTCCATCACCATCTCCTGGAGTTCACTCAGACTCACGTCCATCGAGTCCGTGATGCCATCCAGCTATCTCATCTTCGGTCATCCCCTTCTCCTCCTGCCCCCAATCCCTTCCAGCATCAGAGTCTTTTCCAATGAGTCAACTCTTTGCATGAGGTGGCCAAAGTACTGGAGTTTCAGCTTTAGCATCATTCCTTCCAAAGAAATCCCAAGGTTGATCTCCTTCAGAATGGACTGGTTGNGGATAGAAATTACAAAGGGGAGGATTTTGCTTTAATGAAAGACCTTGTAAGAAGTAGAACAGTTCAGAATTGCGGGGAGTGGGTTTGTGAGCGAGTGATCTTTTCTTCACCCAGAGGCTTAGCAGGCCAAGGAGAGGTTCCTGTCTCTTATACACATCTAGATGTGTATAAGAGACAGGCCATGCCCTCCTCCAGGAGATCTTCCTGACCCAGGGATCAAACCTACGTCTCTTACGTCTCCTGCATTGGCAGGAGGGTTCTTTACCACGAGTGCTACCTGGAAAACCCTTGCATTTCATATCTTACTTTATAACACAGTTGCCTGCTTCAGTTCTGATCCCTCTTAGAGTATTTATTTACCCTATCTAACGAGGGAAATTTTAAAGCACCAAATCATGCCTAATTAAGTTCCTGATACTTTGAGGTAACACTGTGCAGTCTCTCCCTCTTTATGTTTCAGTATTGGAAATAATCCTTGACAGCTCTAAAACAAACAGAGCTATCAGACATAGCATTATAACTGGCAAAAAAGAGGAAAAGATTTCCAGGGATCTATTCTGCACTCTTTCTTGTTAAATTATTAATTGAGTAGCAACTCCATAAAGACCTATTAATGTCATTTATTAAAGCATATCCTAGCAGTCAACCTTGTTCCTTTATATCAAATAGGTATAAATAATAAACAGTGTTTGCTGAGTACTTTAAATTTCACAAAATGTTACAAACTTATCAAAAACTCTATATGAGTAAAGAACCCAACTTGTTGTACACTTACTGTAAGTCAGACACCAGTCTAGGCACGTTTTTTTTATATTTTCTCATCAAATCCTTGTATCAGCCTTATGAAAGGAGTGTCTATTATTACAAGCTGATAGTGAGTAAAGTAAGGCAGGGCAGTTATCTATGTCCCCGTGGATTATACAGATATTAAGCTGTTGGTCCCAAACTTGAATTCAAGACTTGTTATTTCAAACTCCTGACTCTGTTTTGCTGGAGGAAAAGGGTTGATTTCCTTGATGGCCTTAGGAGCGCCATATTTTGTAAGCTAGGAGAGGAGGACAAAACTTTGTAGGAAACACAATTTATAAGCCCCTATTAACATTTCTGGCTTTGTCTTGGCATTGATGCCTCTTGAGAGGCAAGACTTCACCTTCATTGGATCTCCTACAACACACAAACAGGATCTAAATATTATAATTTTTAAATGAATTCTCATGGAATTTTCTAAAACAAAAGTTTACTGAGATATAACATGCATACACACACACAAATGCACAAAAACTTAGGGAACCTTCTCCTGTACAATGTCACGAACCTCATTCCATAGTTCTTCAGGAACTCTATCTATCAGATCTAGGCCCTGATCTTTAATTGTAAGACTGTACTGAGATGGCCAAAAAGTTCCTTTGGGTTTTTCTGCAACATCTTGGTAAAAGCCCTAAATGAACTTATTGGCCAACCCAATATAGCACTCTGCTTCCCACACCTCACACCCATAACAACAGGGCTCCTGCATAATGCAAATGACGGATAAAAGAGCTGTAAGAATCAGACTCTATCAGATGACGAGTTCTTATTAGAGAAGCTCAAAGACAAGAGAGGTGATAAAACAAGGGCTTCCCTTAGGCACTGGAAGTCTCTATCACCCGCAGCCGCATCACAACACGGCTCAGCTCCCCGCCAGACTCACAGAAAACCCCACACTCAAGACCTATTGCCCGAAACATCAGGTCTCGTGTACAACCAAAAAATTGCAAGGCATAATCAAATTCAAGAAAAGAAAGAACTAATGACTTGTGATGCCTTTAATATAGATATACCTGGTATGATCTGTCAGTTTTCAAAACTCAAAAACAGGTCACAGAGGGCTTGTCAAGCCATCTATTTAAGTCAGCAACCTCTAAAAGTTCTCACCGTTTTCTCCATCAGAAAATAAAAACCATCTTTCAAAAGATACAGTTACAAATTATGTATATATATACATACATTTTCCAGTGAGTCAAATTCATCATAAATCTCACAGAAATTAAAATTAAAATGGATGAAATAAAAAGTAATCATAAATTTGGGTTCTCAAACTTGTCCCAAACACCTGATGGGTCATGTGCAAACTGAACATGTACCCTTGTTTTGGAGCCCATTGGCAGAATTCTAAGATTCCCATTCCCTGATAGCTACACTCATGTGTAATTTCCTCTTTTTAAATGAGTCTATGGCTTGCATCTCAATAAGAGAATGTGGTAAAGGAGATGGAATTTTGTAGAGGTAATTAAGTCCCTAATCTCTAGACTTCAAGTTAATCAAAGATAAGACTATCTTGAGTAGCCCTACCAAGGATATCAGGTGAGCTCTTTAGAAGAAGGAGCAGGTCTTCCCTGGAAGAACAAACTCAAAGCAGGAAAAACCCTCTCCTGCTGACCTTGAAGAAGCACACAGCTGGGCTGCGAACTGCCTGTGAAGAGGGATGGTGTCTAGTCTAAGAGTAGAGAACCTCACTCCTACAACCACAAGGAATGGAAATCTGTCAATAACCTGTATGAGCTTGGAAGAGGACCCCAAGATTCAGATGAGAATGCAGCCCAGCCAACACCTTCACTGCAGCCTTGTGAGAAGCTGCACAGAGGACCAGGTTAAGTGACGCCTGGACCCCTGGGCCACAGAAACCATGGATAATAAATGGTTGTTCTTTTAAGCCTGCAGGTTTGCAGTAATTTGTTACACAGCATGCATAGAAAAGTAACACAACTGGCCTTAGCAAATTTGTTGACTCTGAAAGTTCACAATTTCCAGTGGCAAGGACTCTTGGGTTGGGAGATGCCAGCCTTGTGTTCTTTTGGTGCATATTAAATGGCATGTCCCCCTCTTTTAAGATTTCCTATGGCTGGGTTTCCCAAGTCTTACATCTCAGTCACAGGGATCAAACAGTGACATCATGTTTACTCATTTTACCTCTCAGAAGCCCTATAAGTTCAATAAAATTTCTCAGACTTAAAGGTTCTCAGTTACAACTCCTGAGATGAATGGTCATTAAGATTTTTTGAACAGGTGTTGCAGTGGGGGTGAGTAAGGCACCGACAACCTCTTAGACTTCCCACATCAGGAACAAAATATCTGCTACTCATGGGAACACAAACCTCCCTCACTTACCCCTTGTCCCCCTATGTTCATATTGGCCAACCTCATGCCTTGAAACACGCACACACACACGCAATTCCTACATCCCCAAACACACATATGGGCACACATAAACATCTATGTACACACCGCTTTCCTCCTCTTCTCCACAACAAACACACACACACACACACACACACACTGCTGCTTCAGAGATTCAGATGAGAATCAAGTGAAGAGATTAAATGTCAATGGGGCTTCATACTTCAGATTTGACTGTTCATCATGAAAGGAATTATTGGTAAATGTTCTGATGTGAAAGCACTATTGTATTTGACTCTGGGACATTCTGTGTTCTGGGTTTATCTGGACAGGCGGGGACACCTGCTGGAGTCCATCCTCTGCAGCCCAGAGCATCACTGAGATCTTGATCAATGTCCCTCCAAATGCAGAGGACCTGAGGGTGCATTTTAGTTTCTCTCTCAATAACTACAGGAATTCTAAAAAGCAATTCATTTCCCTGATCCTCTTCCAAAATGAAGATGCTAAAACCTACCTTGTAGGATTGCTGTGAAGATTAAGTGAGATAAAATGAAAGTACCTTCATAACATGTGACAGACTCCAAGATCAAAGCCTGCTTGTTGCATCAGCTAGCCTGTTTCACACTTGTATTTTAGGATTAGGATTTTTCATTTCAAGCAGAAATAGGAACATTAATATAGAGAACAAATGTACAGATGCCAAGGGTGAAGTTAATGGCTGACTGATTTGAGAATTCAAAATGCCTCTTGCTTCATGGTAGGAAAACTCTACGATGTCACTTCAAAGCATAAATGGACTTAGCAATGGAGCACAGAGCACCACTTTGCAACCCATTCGTATGGTTATTTTGGCTTCCCTGCTGGACCAGGTGGTAAAGAATCCACCTGCAATGTGGAAGACTGGGTTCAATCTCTGGATTGGGACGGTCCCCTGGAGGAGGGCATGGCAACCCACCCCAGTGTTCTTACCTGGAGACTGTAGCAGGGCTACAGTGCATGGGGTCACAAAGAGTCGGACACGACTAGCAAACTAAGCACGTACTTCAAAGCACCTGTGGTGTCTGTATATTTGTTCTCTACGTCTGTGTGTCTATTTTGCTTTGCAAATAAGGTTGTCCATGTGGATACCAAAGGGAAAGGGTGGTGGGGTGGGAGGAACGGGGAGACTGGGATTGACATAATATACACTATTTCTGCTGCTGCTGCTGCTGCTGCTAAGTTGCTTCAGTCATGTCTGACTCTGTGCGACCCCATAGATGGCAGCCCACCAGGCTCCCCCATCCCTGAGATTCTCCAGGCAAGAACACTGGAGTGGGTTGCCATTTCCTTCTCCAATGCATGGAAGTGAAAACTGAAAGGGAAGTCGCTCAGTTGTGTCCAACTCTTCGCTACCCCATGAACTGCAGCCCACCAGGCTCCTCCATCCATGGGATTTGCCAGGCGAGAGTACTGGAGTGGGGTGCCATTGCCTTCTCCAATACACTATTGACACTACATATAAAACAGATAAATAGTGAGAACATACTATGTAGCACAGGGAACTCTACTTAGCGCACTGAGGCGATCTGAATGGGGAGGAAGTCCAGCGGTGGGGTGGGGTGGGGGGCGGGTAACATGTCTAGCAGATTCATTTTGCTGTACAGTAGGAATTAACACAACATTGTAAAGCAATGTTGTAATGTAAAGCAATGTTTTATTATATGCCCATAAAAATTAACTTTAAGAAAAGAACTTTGCATTTCATGCATGCATGCTAAGCCACTTCAATCATGTCTGACTCTTTGCAACCCCATAGACTGTAGCTCACCAGGCTTCTCTGTCCATAGAATTCTCCAAGCAAGAATACTAGAGGGGTTGCCATGCCCTCCTCCAGGAGATCTTCCTGACCCAGGGATCAAACCTACGTCTCTTACGTCTCCTGCATTGGCAGGAGGGTTCTTTACCACGAGTGCTACCTGGAAAACCCTTGCATTTCATATCTTACTTTATAACACAGTTGCCTGCTTCAGTTCTGATCCCTCTTAGAGTATTTATTTACCCTATCTAACGAGGGAAATTTTAAAGCACCAAATCATGCCTAATTAAGTTCCTGATACTTTGAGGTAACACTGTGCAGTCTCTCCCTCTTTATGTTTCAGTATTGGAAATAATCCTTGACAGCTCTAAAACAAACAGAGCTATCAGACATAGCATTATAACTGGCAAAAAAGAGGAAAAGATTTCCAGGGATCTATTCTGCACTCTTTCTTGTTAAATTATTAATTGAGTAGCAACTCCATAAAGACCTATTAATGTCATTTATTAAAGCATATCCTAGCAGTCAACCTTGTTCCTTTATATCAAATAGGTATAAATAATAAACAGTGTTTGCTGAGTACTTTAAATTTCACAAAATGTTACAAACTTATCAAAAACTCTATATGAGTAAAGAACCCAACTTGTTGTACACTTACTGTAAGTCAGACACCAGTCTAGGCACGTTTTTTTTATATTTTCTCATCAAATCCTTGTATCAGCCTTATGAAAGGAGTGTCTATTATTACAAGCTGATAGTGAGTAAAGTAAGGCAGGGCAGTTATCTATGTCCCCGTGGATTATACAGATATTAAGCTGTTGGTCCCAAACTTGAATTCAAGACTTGTTATTTCAAACTCCTGACTCTGTTTTGCTGGAGGAAAAGGGTTGATTTCCTTGATGGCCTTAGGAGCGCCATATTTTGTAAGCTAGGAGAGGAGGACAAAACTTTGTAGGAAACACAATTTATAAGCCCCTATTAACATTTCTGGCTTTGTCTTGGCATTGATGCCTCTTGAGAGGCAAGACTTCACCTTCATTGGATCTCCTACAACACACAAACAGGATCTAAATATTATAATTTTTAAATGAATTCTCATGGAATTTTCTAAAACAAAAGTTTACTGAGATATAACATGCATACACACACACAAATGCACAAAAACTTAGGGAACCGTAAGATGAATCATCTCAAACTATTACAAAGTTTTCCTTGGCTGGATGGAGAATGGAAGGTGATTGTCCATCTCTTATAAATCAAACCATCTCTGCTGTCTTAATGTAGTAAAATGACCAATATTTCTTGAATATGAAGGGGAAAAAATAGAAGGTATTTTAATTACATGAGGAACCAGTTCCTTCAGAAAAGACAGTGATGACGTGATTAAGGAATGTCTCTTGATAGTTTCTGAGACCGTTCTCTCAATGCATGTTCATATTTGCCAATCTGGCAAAAAAAAAAAAAAAAAGAGAGAACAGACTGATGCTTTTCTAGAGGAAAATGGAATAGCTGTTCATACATATTTGTCATATTTGTTCAGTCATATTTGTCACTAAGCTGTGTTCCTAAGAAGCATTTAATACATACTTATGCATCCCAGTTCTAACCTGGTCAGTGGACCTACCAAGCTGGTTGAGATCAGTGAGGGCTCCTTGGATCCAGAGAAGGAGAGAGCTCTCACTACCTACAAAGTATAAAAGAGCTTAACGATAAGAATGTGGAAGCAGAGAAAATGGGGAAACTTCCCCATAAAAATTCACATTTGGGTCGAAAAGAATTTCAAGCTAAGGGAGAGGATATTCTAAATCTAGGAGCAGGAAGAGCAAAAGCTCAGAGTCCCAAATACACTTCTTGTGTTTAAGGCTATAGGACACAGAATGAAAATAGTCTTTATGCCACCTGTGACGGATAAAGGTTGCCAGGAAAGATTTTTAGATTCCATTCAGATTCAAAAGGAAAGATTTCTATGATCGATTAGTACTGCTTACACAATACCAAGGGAAAGGTGCACCTCACATCTTGCTTTCCCTATCCCTACCCGAAAGAGAACACTGGAATACATCCTCCTGGGATTTCCCTGGGGGTCCAGTGGTTGAGAATCCATGCAGTACAGGGGGCTCAGGTTCAGTCCCTGGTCTGGAAACAAAGGTCGCCGTGCCATGGAGCAGCTGGGCCCGTGCACAATTACTGAAGTCTGTGTGCATGGGAACCCACATACCCCAACTAGAGAGTTCATGAACCTCAACAAAAGATCCTGAATGCCACAACTAAGATCTTACACAGCCAAATAAATAACACATAAATAAATATTTTTCAAAAGAAAAGACCCCCCAACCTTTGTGGTACAAGAGAAATACCAAGGAGAATGGAATGTGAGAAGGGTCTTGAGATAAAGAAGAATTTAGGTGTATGCAACTTCCTTTCGTGGTCCTCTTGAGTCACTGCTTCCTATTTGGCCAGGAAAAGTAATTCTGAATTGACACCGTGGTCCAGTCTAACGTCCTCTGAACTGAGGAACAAAAATCCACGCTCGGTCTCTCCTAACACTCTGCAAAATCTCTAGGCTTTCAGCTTCTTTTCAAAAAGCACTCTCAATCTGAAAGAAGCCTCTTTTGATGGCATGTATAATGCAGGCTAATAGTTTAGAGTCCAGCATAAGAAAGAGGTGTCCTTTCCTAAGTCTACTTGGTTTATTATAAACTTAAACTAAAAAAGATTGCAGCCATCCACCGCTTTCTGGCTCCACCTTTAGCAGCTGGAAACCCATTTCATTTTGCGGTGAAAATGTCCCATTTACCAATTTATTAGTTCTTGCTTTATAATTCAACTAATTTTTACACATTTATTACTTATTACTGAGAAGTTGCTGAAGCCAAGCACCATGCTTTGTACTGAGACTAGTTACAAATTTGGGGAAGACATTGTGTCTGACTTCTAATGAAGCCTGTCATGAAATGAAGAATCCAGAAAAATGAGTAATGGCCCGAGTTGATGCCAGGGAAGAAAGCTGTATTGGGCACCATGAGGACGCAAGGAATTCTTGCTTTATAATTCAACTAATTTTTACACATTTATTACTTATTACTGAGAAGTTGCTGAAGCCAAGCACTATGCTTTGTACTGAAACTAGTTACAAATTTGGGGAAGACTGTGTCTGACTTCTAATGAAGCCTGTCACGAAATGAAGAATCCAGAAAAATGAATAATGGCCCGAGTTGATGCCAGGGAAGAAAGCTGTATTGGGCACCATGAGGACGCAAGGAATTTCTAATTCTACCAGGAACGTTTGAGAAGAGAGGCAACAGTTCATATGTGACTTACAAAGTGACGAGAGACACGAGCTGAGTTATGAGAGACAAGTAACAGCTCATGCTGATGAGAACAGAAGGACAAGGAGAACCGGTCAGTGAGAAGGACGTGAACTGGTGTGGGCTCCCCAGGCGGTGCTTGCGGTAAAGAACCCGCCTGTCATTGCAGGAGACATAAGAGATGCAGGTTCAATCCCTGGGTCAGGAAGATCCCCTGGAGGAGGGCATGGCAACCCACTCCAGTATTGTTGCCTGGAGAATCCCATGGACAGAGGAGCCTAGCGGGCTCCAGTCCATGGGCTTGCAAAGACTTGGTCATGACTGAGCACAGCACAGCACATGGAACGGGAACACGAGCCAGCTGGGCATGCCATGGAATTCAAATTAAGGCAGAAGCCAAGGGTGTGAAGGGGTAGTGGGTGCTGGAGGCAAGGGCACCGTCACTGCCAGCTGTACGTCTTACTGTCTTTTCTCAGAATTGATGAGCTGATGAATCCCTGCATCCATGTCCTCACTGTCCACTGCCCCCAGTTTCACTAACCCACCAGCAATTTCAAATGCTCGCTGTTGCCTGCAGGATCAAGTATTTTAAAAGTTCTTTTAAATGGCAAATGAAGTCCTTCATTAACTGGTGCCCAAGCTTCCCCGGCTGCATCTCCTACAACTTCCTCATTCTTTCAGTCATACATTCAACAAAGATTTAGTCGGGAGCATCTACATGCCCGGGTGGCGTTAGTGGTAAGGAATCTGCCTGCCCAATGCAGAAGATACATGAGACCCGAGTTCGACACCTGGGTCAGGAAGATCCCCTGGAGTATACAAGAATGCTCCAGGGATCTTACCTGGAGAATCCCATGGACAGAGGAGCCTGGTGGGCTACATATGGAGTCGCAAAGAGTTGAACACAACTAAGTGACTGAGCGCGCACACACACACACGTATCTATTATTCCAGGCATAGTATGAAGTGGTTGTACAACAAAAGAGGCACTGCCCCTCCCTCATGACAATTATTTGCTAACACCAAAAAAATGCACGTAATAAAGCCACAATAAATTACACGCAGTTCACCAGAGATCCCACAGACAGCCTTTAAACATCTTATTTTCTTTACTTCAAATGTCCTTCTGGCCTTTCAAGCTGATGAATCCCTTTCCACCCTCCACAATGTCACTCGGCCCCATTTCCTCTAATAATTGCCAGAACTGAGCATCCTGCTCTCAGAATACATTGTTCTTACCTCTTTGATAGTTCTTGCTACTTGATTAGACAAGTTATGCAGGCAGAATACTTAACTAGCTGGTGGGGCAGGAATTCTAACTAGTTATAACCAATGTTGGCTGGAAGCAACTAACACAATCATATCAGTGAGTGCCAACTGAGCTTCAGCTTTTTGGTTCCCTACTAGACTGGTCAATGGGCCTGAGTCCAGTTCACAAGTGTACTCCTCAAGTCCAGTACACAGTTAAGTCCTCAATAAATTCCCTGAATAAACAGAGAAATAGTGTGTGTGTGTGTGTGTTTTTTTCTTTCTTTTCTAACATGAACACAATTCCTCTGCTCTGAATTCTTCAATAATTATAGGGGTCAATTATTTGTGAAAGTGCTGGTAAGACTAGCGCTCTCCTGGAGGCATTGTCGCCATGGAAAAGTTCAGTCCAAATCAGAACACTGGCCTGGTCTCTGTTGCCTCTGCTTCTGGAGGCTTCATGATGAATTAACATTTCTCAGAGCAGATGATGGGCTTCATACTGCAAAAGCCCCAAAGAGAAATAAAATTACAGTGAACAACCCTATTGCTTCATATTAATGCTAATAAAATCTACAATGTATCTTCTCCCTTTGTGTATTAGCTCTAGTTAAAATGTCAGATTTTTAGCTGATTATCTCTTTAAAGGGAACTGATGATGTATATTTATTGTTCTGACTTTGTTTGGCTGGTTTGTGTTGTATTATTGATTTTTTAACAGTTGCTGGCTATTCGGATGATTTCTGAATTAGTTCTCAGTCCCGCATGCCAAACTGAAGCCAGATCAAGCATCTTTGGTGATGACAAAAATGCCCACAAGTCCCCAGTGGTATTCCTGGATGCCTCTCCTCTGTCACTCAGGTCTGGGGCTTGAGTAATATGCCATAGAAGAGTCATCATGCTAAGAACGGTAAAGAGAGTCTGAGCAACTTCCCCATCACAAATACCTCCCTTATTTTTCTTTAGATTTCCAGGATAGCATTAGGAAACTTGGATAAGATCAACTCAGGAGCCATCTCTGATTAACTGGTAGTGGCTTCCTGGAAGGATTCTCCGTGAGACAGGATAAAGATCAATTAGCAATGTCTGTCAAGGTCAAGGGACAAGGCAGTAAAGACATGTGTGCCATAGGCTTGTCCATCCTGATCTAGTCCTGCTCCTTTAACTGACAGATGACTGAACTTAGGTCCAGAGAAAGAGCTGATTACATGAGAGAGACTGTTATGATCACACGGACAGTTACTAGTGTTTGTTATCGTCCAGGAAACATGAACACACCCTAACATCATGACCAGAGGTAAAAGACTGTTGTTATTTTTTTTGGCCACAGCACACAACTTGCAGGATCTTAGTTCGCTGACAAAAGGCTGAACCCAGGCCCTGGCAGTGAAAGTGCCACATCCTAACCACTGGACCCCCAATAGGTATCCTGACATAGAAGACTTGCCCCAAGACTTTAGCAGACTCAGGCACACTTGAGGGTCTCTGATCTGATTGGCCAGCCATATGCCAAATGTTTACCATGCTGAGGGTCAGTTAATTGTCAAGATAAGTTTGTGAAGTAGGTAATTTCTAATCCCATTTCACAAAGGAGAGACTGAGACTCAAAAAGATTAAATGGTGTACCCCAAGCTTTTAATATATGTCAAAACTGAACGCTGAGCTCTGAAACTATCACTCTGTTGCTATGCATTTTGCAAGATCATTTCCACGTGCCTTTGAGGAAAGAGTAAGCCAGGACATTTCCTCCAAAAAGAACCAACCAACTAATAAGACGAGCTATTCAGGCATCCATTAATTTAAAAAACACACTTTGTGGATCCACTAGGAGTCAACTCCTCTCCTCAGCACTTGGATTAAAAGAATGCATGTGAGATAGTCCCTGATAGGATCCCAGGTTTCTTTCAGATGGAGTGTGAGAAGTCTCAGGAAAGGATAAAAGTGTGGTCCCTTCCAGGAGCCACAAATCGCTCAGGAGTTTGAGCAGTTTTGGAACTGAGTCTAGAGAGTCAGGCAAAAGATGATCAAAGCCATGTACTCTGTAGGTGGACTTCAGCTGGGGATAATGGACTTCTTAAAGGGCCAGCTTCATACACAAGATACATCCCTCTGGGAGCAGCATGGACCAGGGAGAGACTGGAACCAGAGGGACAGCTGGCTGCCTGCCGTATTAGTCCAGGTGAGCAGTGGTGGAGTCCCATCTGTAGCAGGGCAGAGCTGGAGAGGACAAAAGGAGGGAAATGTCTATATACTGGAGAAAACCATTTTCTCCAATCCCTTCATTCTGCAAGTGAGGAATAATGCTAGAGTACCCAAGGAGGGATTTCCTGGGTGGTCCAGTGGCTAAGACTCTGCACTTCCAGTGCAGGGGGCATGGGCTTCATACCTGATCATTGAACTAAGACCCCACATTCTGCACGGTGTGGGGAAAAAAAAAAAATAAAATAAATATATATATATATATATATATCTGTCTCTTATACACATCTAGATGTGTATAAGAGACAGCAGTTAGGATGCCACAGTGTTCACTGACAGCACCTTGGGGAGGTGGCGTGCGGTGGATTAAGCTGCCACAGAGCAGAACACCTGCCACCAGCCGTTGTTTGAAGTGGAACGCCATTCAGCATCCCTTTGACAAAGTCCCCCGGAGAGTGCCTTCTGCCTGTGTCATTCCTGTTCAGCCTGCCAAGAAGCTTTCGTGATGTCTTGCAGGTAACCTCTTTAAAGTCACGGCACTTACAGCTCTTGAAAGGGCTTTTGCTGCCGATGTTTTGTCTGTTACATGAAGACATAGAACACGGAAGGCCATTAGGGCAGAGGCTGTCTTTTCTGTTTGCTGGGACAATGGGAGAACTGAAGCTTCAGGAATGAAGACTACGTCTCAGAGTGAAGGTGAGCGTTGAAATATTTACAACCGCCGTCAAGAATAGATTGATTCTATTTCAGCTCTTGCTGTGCTTAGTCACAGTCGTGTCCAGTTCTTTGTGACCCAGTGGACTGTAACCCGCCATGTTCCTCTATCTGTGGGGATTCTCCAGACAAGAATACTGGAGTGGGTAGCCATGCCCTCCTCCAGGGGATCTTCCCAACCCAGGGGTCGAACCCAGGTCTCCCACACTGCAGGCAGATTCTTTACCAGCTGAGCCACCAGGGAAGCCCATGAATACTGGAGTGTGTAGCCTGTCCCTTCTCCAGGGGATCTTCCTGGCACAGGAATTGAACCAGGGTCTCCTGCATGGCAGGTGGATTCTTTACCAGCTGAGCTACCAAGGAAACCCATTCCAGCTCTTAAGAATGCACATTTCCTATAAGCCAGTGATTATGTTTCCAGGAATGCAGTCCCTGAGAAACTCTCATTTACACAAGGTAGTATTGTTTCTCAACTTTTTAATAGTGAAACAGTGTAAACAATGTAACTGTGCATCCAGCAGGGGGGTGAATAGGAAAAGTGTGCTACATTAGTATGACGGAATAGCATGCAGTCCTTAAAAGGACTAAAGTAGATACCTATGTCAGCAAACATAGAATTCAAGAAATACACGAGTTGGAATCTAGAAAAATGATATAGATGGCTCATTTACAAAGCAGAAATAGAGACAGACATAGAGAACAAATGTGTGGATGCTAAGGTGGAGTGGGAAGAATTGGGAGTGGGATTGACACATATATTCTACTGATATTATCTACAAAATAGATAACTAATGAAAACCTACTGTATAGCACAGGGAACTCTACCCAATGCTCTGTGGGGACCTGAATGGGAAGGAAGTCCAAATGGGAGGGAATATGTGCATGCATAACTGGTTTCATTTTACTGCACAGCAGAAACTAACAAAACATCGTAAAGCAAATATACTCCAGTAAAAAAAATAATTTAAAGAAGAAATACAGAGCTGAATATTGAAGCAAGTTTCAGAATGACTGCAGGATATAAGACCCTTTTACAACTTAAAGCAGAGCCAATATTATATAACTGGGTTTGGCACACTTTTTCTGCAAAAGACAAACAGTATTTTAGGCTTTGCAAGTCATATATGACATCTGTCACATATTATTCTTTTTGTTGTTGTCTTTTTTCTAAACAACTCTTTAAAATTAAAAGCTTCTGCACAACAAAGGAAACTATAAGCAAGGTGAAAAGACAGCCTTCGGAATGGGAGAAAATAATAGCAAATGAAGCAACTGACAAAGAACTAATCTCAAAAATATACAAGCAACTCCTACAGCTCAATTTCAGAGAAATAAACAACCCAATCCAAAAATGGGCCAAAGAACTAAATAGAAATTTCTCCAAAGAAGACATACAGATGGCTAACAAACACATGAAAAGATGCTCAACATCACTCATTATCAGAGAAATGCAAATCAAAACCACAATGAGGTACCATTTCACACCAGGCAGAATGGCTATGATCCAAAAGTCTACAAGCAATACATGCTGGAGAGGGTGTGGAGAAAAGGGAACCCTCTTACACTGTTGGTGGGAATGCAAACTAGTACAGCCACTATGGAGAACAGTGTGGAGATTCCTTAAAAAATTGGAAATAGAACTGCCTTATGACCCAGCAATCCCACTGCTGGGCATACACACCGAGGAAACCAGAATTNAAAAGGGAACCCTCTTACACTGTTGGTGGGAATGCAAACTAGTACAGCCACTATGGAGAACAGTGTGGAGATTCCTTAAAAAACTGGAAATAGAACTGCCTTATGACCCAGC
Source organism: Oreotragus oreotragus (assembly GCA_006410675.1). Taxonomy (NCBI): domain Eukaryota; kingdom Metazoa; phylum Chordata; class Mammalia; order Artiodactyla; family Bovidae; genus Oreotragus; species Oreotragus oreotragus. The sequence goes on from SJYX01024693.1 coordinate 46,112, forward strand.
AATCCCACTGCTGGGCATACACACCGAGGACACCAGAATAGAAAGAGACATGTGTACCCCAATGTTCATCGCAGCACTGTTTATAATAGCCAGGACATGGAAGCAACCTAGATGTCCATCAGCAGATGAATGGACAAGAAAGCTTACATATACACAATGGAGTATTACTCAGCCATTAAAAAGAATACATTTGAATCAGTTCTAGTGAGTTGGATGAAACTGGAGCTGATTATACAGAGTGAAGTAAGCCAGAAAGAAAAATGCCAATACAGTATACTAACACATATATATGGAATTTAGAAGGATGGTAATGATAACCCTGTATGCGAGACAGCAAAAGAGACATAGATATATAGAACAGTTTTTTAGACTCTGGGGGAGGCGGAGAGGGTGGGATGATTTGGGAGAATGGCATTGAAACATGTATAATATTATATAAGAAACGAATCGCCAGTCTAGGTTTGATGCAGGATACAGGATGCTTGGGGCTGGTGCACTGGGATGACCCAGAGAGATGGTATGGGGAGGGAGGTGGGAGAGGGGTTCAGGATTGGGAACACATGTACACCCATGGCAAATTCATGTTGATGTATGGCAAAACCAATATAGTATTGTAAAGTAAAATAAAATAAAATGTAAAATACATTCTTAGTGTGCAATCTTTAGAGAGACAGGCCATGGCTTGGATTGGCTCCAAGGACCATAATTTGTTAACTCCTGCTATGTATCAGCTGATGCATATATTTGTATGTAAATATATAAGAAAACACAAAATGCACTCACAAAAGATTCATAATAGTACTTACCTCTGAGGAGAGATAAAGTAGAATAGGAGTGGGGTATAAGACAAAGGGTCATATTAATCTAGAATGTATTGTTTCTTTCAATAAAAATCTGAAGCAAATATGAAAAAATGTTACCAATGGTTCATTGGAATAACGAGTGTTTTTTATTATTCTTCATACTTTTCTGTTTAAAAAAAAAAATTCTCCAAATAAAAGCGTATTGCAAGAATAAAGCAGTCATCCAGACCATTCATTCAAAACCAGATCAACTGTTTTTCTCAGACTAAAATGTTACTCATGAAACTCATTCATTCTTTATCACACACAGCAAATGTTCACTAAACATCTGCTCTGAGTCGGGTGCTCTGGTCGGCACTGTGAGAGGCATCAGATTCGGTTAGGTCAATGGGAGCTCATTCTCAAGAAGCTTAATGCTGGGCAAGAGAGAAGACGCTCACAGAAGTAGCACCACACGTAACACGGAATAACATTTTCCAAAAGAGACACTCAGGCCACATGCTGTGGGAGCTCATTGCTAGATCAAGAGAATCCTAGGTGGCTATACCCAGGACCCTCAGCCTGGCACCTACAGACCACAGGAAGTCATGGAAGGGACATGATGTGACCAAGGACATGGACTGTTAAATTTTTAAACCATGTATTTGCGAGGAAGAATGAAAACCAGAAGCAGAGAGACCATCCAGCCATGCCCAGCTTTAGAGAAGGATGGGGTACTGGCTCCCTCTGAGAGACAGCAGGATTCTCTGAACATTCATCCATCCCCAAAAGTCACTGCCAACTGTGACGGCTGAGTAGAGGGCCCAGACTGGGGTAAATGCCACCTGGAGCGAAACAAGCAGTGAGAGGAGAAGGATACAGCAGTCACCTGACGGGGGCCCAGGTGTGATACCTGAGTGATAGAACTGGGGAGAGTGTTCAGCCCCCAGGGCCACGCCCTGCTCAGCGCAGTCACGTCAAAACCAGGCCTTGGCTGGAACCTCCCGATGGCCCAGAGGCTAAGCCTCCAAGATCCCATTGCAGGAGGCCTGGGTTGGATTCCTGGTCAGGGGACCAGATCCCACATGCCGCAGCTAAGAGTCCTCATGCTGCAGTGGCGATCCAAGATCCCATGTGCCGCAAGTAAGGCCAGGTTTGGCCAAATCAAATAAATAAATATATATTTTAAAAAGCCAGACTTTGGCTGTCAAAAAATAATTCAATACTTTCTTTCGAGGAACGAGTCTAGGAAAGCATTTCCCTGGGCCCAGAAAACACAGGGGTGTGCCAATAGCTCACCAGCAATGCTGTTTGTATATCCAAAGCCTTGTTCAAGTGGCCGCTTGGCAAAGGTTCTGACTTCATGTGCGCTGGCCAAGAGGATTTCTTTCTAAGTCGGATGCAACATGAGCAAGACCCTGCTGCACGCCCACCTCTCATCCTTCTGAAAATTAGGCTCTTGTAGGTATCAACTTTGTTTTTATGTTTCTCTTGCTTTCTCCCAATCTCCTTGTCTAGAAACACTAGCTGACTTCTGTCAGTTGCTCTGATTTTCCCAGCCAAGTTACGAAAGCACAGATGTAAGGGGAAATCCCAAAAATTACCAAAATGAGCTATTTCCTCCCTAGTCACCTCCACCCCATAGGACTGTTGGAAAGAGACAAGAAGAGGGGCATGAAAACACTTTAAAGTTCAAATAAATGTCCTCAAAGGTAATGTTCTAATTATTTAACGGCATAAGAGCAAAAACAAGACATTCCTAAACTCTGAGATATACTCAAGTAAAAATCAACATGCAATGAATGAGATAAGACATTTTCATAAAAACTTTGTGTAACTGACTCATCTCTCAGGGAAAAGACAGAAGGAAGAAGATCTTGGTAATCTAATCAATTGTCCTCTAAGCTATAAGAAAACCCAGTGAAAGTCAAAGTTCTGAATGTGTGTGAAGACATATGGTGTAAATAAAATGGGTCTGGTATGAGAGGAACCTTGGGTGAAGAAACGCAATAAGTGTCTGCCTCCTGATTTGTCTTAGCTTGAATTTCCTTACCATCACCAGCACGGTGTCGGTACAAGGTCACAAAAGGCCAATAGCAACAATTGAGAGGTTCTAGCATTGTCCAGTGAAGGGACTTTTGGTCAGAAGGTTAAATATTTAGCCATTTTAAGAGGGATCTTTCTGTTTTAAAGTGGGTTACATGCAATGTAGGTACCTTGATGCTGACAGCCATAAAGATGCCCTGAGTGCATTAAGGAAACCCCAGATTTGTCTGGCTTACTGTTTCAGCAAGAAACATGTTCACCAGAAGACTCAAGAGTCTTATACTCGCATGCTGATCTTTTAAATTAATAAATATTTATCCCCATGTTTGCACTGGGCTTCCCTGGTAGCCCAAATGGTAACAAATCTGCCTGCAGTGCGGGAGACCTGGGGTTGATCCCTAGGTTGGGAAGACCCCTTGGAGGAGGGCATGGCAACCCACTCCAGTATTCTTGCCTAGAGAATCCCAGAGGAGCCTGGCCGGCTGCAGTCCATGGGGTCGCAAAGAGTCGGACACGACTGAGCAACAAAGTAAAAAAGTGCTTGCGTTAGTCTCTTCTAAGTTGGTTAGCAAGGGCACATGTCACAAACGAATCAGAATCCAGATGTGAAAACCCAGGAACCAGAACCTGGAGTTTGGAAATAAGTGCCCCTCTCTTGGAAGCCAGAGTCCTCAGGCAGCAGCTCTATCAGTGTCTGACAACAAATTACAAGGATAAGATTTTCCTTTGGGAGGAGTTGTGCTGATCCAGGGATGATTCAAGCTTCACGGAGCAATAGAAGCTAAAACAAAGCATCACTGGGCTTTAACTGACTCAAGATGTCAATGCTTCATTCCAACATCTTGAAATACTACCAGAGAGGAATGAACCAATAAATATGCAAGTTTAAAGGAATGAACAAGTAAGTGTCTCTCAAGAAATTAAGAAGTATCATTCAGGAAACCATGAACTGCTCTTTCAGACGTTCTCTGATATTGTTTGAGAAGCCACAGGGACTTTATCAAAAACAAACAAATGTAAGAGCACCTAAAAGCTACCATAACATAGTGAAAATGAAAATGACAGCAGAACTATGATCTAATTATTGGGACTTTGCAGGCAGTTTGGATGAGCAAAGGTCTAGAAATAAGAGGGTGGAAAGCCAAGCACAATCCAGTCAACCTAAGATCAATCTGAATGATCTCGGGTTAGTTTCCTGGCCTTTCTATGTGTTTAGTCTCTACAAACTAATAAGGCTTAATTCCATCACTGAGTGGTCAAAAAAATCTTGAAATACTATAGGTGTCAAAAATGTTCCCATTTTCTTTGACTAAATTGAAAGATCACTTGTTAATATGATGCCCAAATTACCAAAGACCAGTGAGATATCATAAATGACTGACTGGCTGGCCATGGCCCAGATATGGCAGGTCCCATTAAGTACTTTAATGAAATCTTTATGCAAATTTTGACATAATATAATGTAGCAAAACTCTTCTTTCCATTCCATGACATTGACCAATATATCTTAGGGTGATTACAATACCCAATCTGCTAACTAACTAGTGACTAATTAGCCAACATGTATATTTATGAATGTTTCCAGTTTCTTAATTGCAAGCTTGTGGAGCCCTGGGAAATATTTGTGCCTGTCAATGGGCTGAAAAATATCAGCACACTGGATTACAAAGCAGTGATATTAAAGACTGGATAATAATAATCCTTCATGTCTTAATAGCATGTCAAAGTATACATAGATCCTTTCTATCTACATTAGCTTATTTGTTTTTCACAATATCTCCAGGGACAAGCATATTGCAAATTTTTATACCTGGCATTAGTGCCTAGAGTGTGGTACATCCTCAATAAATGTTGACGGAATGGATCAAATGAAAGAATATTAAGTGCTCAGTAAATGTTTGAGTGATGGATGGATGAATGGATGGATGGATATACTTTTACTCAAGAGAAAACAATGAAACAGCTTTACCTGCTAGGGCCATCTTATCATCCCAGTCTTATTAGTGTCCTCTTTGTAAGGAGAAGTTGAATTTTATAGCCATGATATGTCACAATTTCTTGGTCTTAAAAAACTGGTAATACTATTGTTAGTGTATTTCTATACTCATCTTCCCAAATAAAAATATTCATAGAAAATTATAAGTTGGAATATCCTACTTACCTCTTCCAATACTTCTGGAAATACTAGAAATATGCAGCATGTACTTTCAGCCAAAATTATATAGTTGATCTTTAACATAAAATAATATTGACATGATGGCTGGTATAAAAAACTGAAAACCTTTTCTCCACTGTGCCATCAATTTCCTTTGGGTATGTTCTGGATGTACTGTAATTGTTGAACATATAGAAAAAAAAATTGTTTTTGGTCTTTCCTGATGTCATGGGAATCCTTAATAATCAGATTAGGATGGATTTCTGTGGACTTTGCTTTCCACTTACCTGAAATTCATCACCTTCCTTACTAAATGCCAGCTGACTCAGCTAGATTCAGACTCTTTGTCATGAAACTGACTTAAGGACAAGGACTCTCTTCTTCCTTCAGCTGTGGTGGCAGTCTTTCTCTTTCATTTATTTAAGTTCAGCTTATTTACAATATTATATTAGTTTCAGGTTTAAAGCACAGTAATTCAGTATTTTTATTTTTTATTTTCCCTGGAAAATCCTTCCTCTACCCCTTTTCTGCAGGTAGATGGTCTATCTCAGTGACCATCTTTATTCAAAAGAATTCATATTTCTTTCCCTCTGAAACAGTGGTCTTTTCCCCTGGTTACACTTTACAAACTCTTAAAGAACTTCTTAAAATACCAGTGTTTCCACTTATACCCAGAGATTCTAATTAAATTAATCCAGATGCAGCCTGGGGATCTGTATTAAAACAGACAGAACTTCCTTAGATTATTCTAATGGGTATACCAGGTTACAAACCATTGCTATAACATACAGCATCCCAAGGTGCACAGTCACAAGTATTCCAAAGACTTTAATAATAACAAATGATTGAGTGAAAGAAAAGTCAGGGGTATAACCTACTGTATCAGTCAGCAGTGTATAAGACACACAGCAGTAACAAATAAGCCCAACAACATTTCAGTGGCTTGCAACAATAAAGGTTTGCTTCTCACCCATGTAGAAATTCAAGAATCTATGGCTCTGATCCTGTCTTATTCTTTTCAGAACAAATGCTGAAGGAGATACACCCATCATGGACATGATGGTCTGAGGGCAAAGAAAATGGAATAGAGCTGAACCTTGCATTGGTTCTTAAAGCTTCAACTCAGGGTTGTTCTTCTCACATTTCATTGGACTCAGAGTAAGATTCAGTTCAGTTCAGTCGCTCAGTCATGTCCGACTCTTTGCGACCCCATGAATCACAGCACACCAGGCCTCCCTGTCCATCACCATCTCCCAGAGTTCACTCAAACTCACGTCCATCCAGTCGGTGATGCCATCCAGCCATCTCATCCTCGGTCATCCCCTTCTCCTCCTGCCCCCAATCCCTCCCAGCATCAGGGTCTTTTCCAGTGAGTGAACTCTTCACATGAGGTGGCCTAAGTACTGGAGTTTCAGCTTTAGCATCATTCCTTCCAAAGAAATCCCAGGACTGATCTCCTTTAGAATGGACTGGTTGGATCTCCTTGTAGTCCAAGAGACTCTCAAGAGTCTTCTCCAACACCACAGTTCTAAAGCATCAATTCTTCGGCACTCAGCCTTCTTCACAGTCCAACTCTCACATCCATACATGACTACTGGAAAAACCATAGCCTTGACTAGACAGACCTTTGCTGGCAAAATAATGTCTCTGCTTTTCAATAGGCTATCTATGTTGGTCATAACTTTCCTTCCAAGGAGTAAGCATCTTCTAATTTCATGGCTGCAGTCACCATCTGCAGTGATTTTGGAGCCCCCCAAAATAAAGTCTGACACTGTTTCCACTGTTTCCCCATCTATTTCCCATGAAGTGATGGGACCCGATGCCATGATCTTCATTTTCTGAATGTTGAGCTTTAAGCCAACTTTTTCACTCTCCTCTTTCACTTTCATCAAGAGGCTTTTTAGTTCCTCTTCACTTTCTGCCATAAGGTCCAGCCTAAGGAAAAAGGTGGGCTTCCCAGGTGGAGCAAGTGGTAAAGAACCCACCTGTCAATGCAGAAGACATAAGAGACATGGGTTCGATCCCTGAGTCAGAAGATCCCCTGGAGGAGGGCATGGCAACCCACTCCAGTATTCTTGCCTGGAGAATCCCATGGACAGAGGAGCCTGATGGGCTATGGTCCAGAGGGTTACAAAGAGTAGGGCACAACTGAAGCAACTTAGCATGCATGCAAGGAGGGAGAAAATGTAACACTCTCATGGGAAAACTTTAGACACCAAAGCCAAAATAGTGACTTGACAAAGTAAAAGAATTGAATGAAGGTTTGGCTTTTTCAAGAGAAAATGGATCACTATACTTTCTGAAGACAAAAAGCAGAAGGGAAATTGAGGACTGACCTTCTCTGCATTTATTATAGCCTCATTAGTTGCTTAAGTCATATTTCATCATGTATTTTGAGAGACATATCAAGGAAACTGAGGTTGTAGAAAGAGATAAATAAGCAAAGCTCAGGCAGAAGTTAAAATGTATTCTTTACTTTCCTCAGCCTTTTAAACCTTGGAAATGCTGAAAGGTTGCAAGGACATTTTAATGAGTTCATCTCTGTCTGGATGCTGCCTCCACAAGGCTTCAGAGTTCCTGTAGCAGGTGACATATGTAATACAATCAATGTGAAGGAGAAGGGGTCTTCTGAAACACTAACAGTTTGAAAAGTTAATCCGAGAAAATGAGAGGAGCAAACATTTGTTGCTAAGATCTTGTAGCCCTGTGAAGGTGGGCATCTCTCTCACAATCAGAATTTCATAGATTTGGTACACCCCAGAGCAGTGGAAGGACGTGGACTCCGGGAGCTGACCCCCTGCTCCCATTTTGCCTTGGAAAATCCACATTATACCTTCAAAGCTCTATCTCCCCATCTAGAAAACAAGACTTCACCACCCACTTTATGGGATTGGTTAAAACATCATAATGACAGGGACTTCCCTGGGGGTTCCCTGGCTAAAACTCCACCCTCCCAATCGAGGGGGCTGGGGTTCAATCCCTGGTAGGAAACTAGACCCCATATGGCAAAAGTTCACACGCCTCAACTAAAGATCCCGCATGCCACAAGGAAGATGGAAGACACGACGTGCTGCCTGCAACTAAGACCCAGTGGGTTGGGGTGGTTTGTGGTTTAGTCACTCAGTCGTGTCCAACTCTTGCGACCCCAGGGACTGTAGCCCTCCAGGCCCCTCTGTCCACGAGATTCTCCAGGCCAGAATATTGGAGTGGGTTGCCATTTCCTCAGCCAAATAAATTAATTAATTTTAAAAAAATCCTAATGATAAAAATGTGGGTGAGTCAGAAACATAGCAGAGTTTCAGGGGCTACAGATTATTATTGCTGTTGTTATCTTTGACCTTATAATCCCATAAAATAGGGTAGATATATGACAAGCATGTCACAAAAGAAGAAATTGAAGCTTTAAGTGGAAAAATGATCTCCCCAAGGTCATACATCTTGACACTCTGCAAAAGGGATGAAATGACCCTTTTTCATTATATGTCGTGTAGTAACTACATTCTGTTTTAAGTTCTCTCATTTTTAAGTGAAACAAAGCAAAACACAGGATAAATACTACAATCTTAACATTTATGCATGTGGTATATATCCATATCTCTCTAATTATATCTGTCTACTTACGAAGTAAAATAATTCATTTAAAACACTTAGCACAGTTCCTAGCACATTATAAGCACTAAATAAACCAGCTGTCATCTTTATCATTGTTATCATTACAATATATGCCTAGAAAAAGAGAAAAGAAATATCCAAGGTAACAGGTTATTAATGGTTATTTCTCAATAGAAGAATTACTGATCATTATCTTTTATGCTTTTCATCATTTCCAATATTTTCAAGATGTGAAATTTTCATTTCTTTTATAATAAAAACGTAAATATGTGTCTGGTTTATAATGTAAATAACCAAATCATTCAAAGAAAACACAGAATGAGCACAGATAAGATGAAGGATGTGTGTTTCATTTCAGAGTATGAAAGAACATTTTGTGTCAGAGAGGCCCAGAGAATGAAAAAAATTGCTCAGAAGGCACTGAGCTACCCATCTTGGGTAATAAGCCGACAGCAGCTGCATGGCTAGACTCGCAGGGAATTTATAAAAAGACAGGTTGAGCTGATCCCCAAGACTGTGCCACTCTACAAATTATATTTAGACATCAGGATAGTTACCCTCAGAAAACAATCAGTTTCGTAATTTGCAAGGCCCAGTGCAAACTAAAAACGTACATTCCCCTAAAATATTAGGATTTTCAAGAAAGGGACAGCAAAGCATTAAAACAAGCACAGGGCCCTTCTGAGAGCAGGGCCCCACGTGATGACGTGGGTCACGTGCCCATGAAGCCGGCCTTGCTCCAGGGTCCACGTGTAAATATCTTGTTTACCCAAGATGACTTAGATAGGCTGGTTGTCTCCTAAAGGTTGATTAACAGGGAAAATCCAGCAATTCCTGAGGACTTAGAGAACCTAAAGCACAGCCTAACCATCAAAAATTCTTTTTTATGATCACTTTCACATCACAAAGTAAATCAAAGAAGTTATTTTCCTGAGGGAGGCTTCAGGTGAAAAACGGTGCCTAGACCACAGACATTTATCACTTATTCTACACAAAATCCAGCCAGAATCAAAGCAGAGGCATGACAAGGAATATAAGACAAATGTATCGAGAGAGGGAACATCAGTAAATCAGCGGTTTCAGCCACATTCTGTAAAAGTGAAAGTGGGTAGAGTCAGTAACTGACTCAGCAGATGAGAGAAAGTTCCAACCTAAGTGTCTATAGGTGGAAATACTCTAAGACGTGAGCCAAAGTGGCCTGCAGAATCCATGAGTGTCAGCACTTAGGACCAAGAAGGATGGAAGGCGTGGGGAGTTGGATGATAGTCTGAAGACAGCAGTACTGGTAGAAAGAAAGAATAGATGCTGGTAGAAACTACAGGACCCCTCTCTTGGGTTATAACTGAACACAAGAAGGATCACACTGGATTCAAAACCATCAGACTACAGCCAGGCTGATTCGATGATTTACGTGAGTATTCAACGAAAGTCTAAGTACTGACTTAAGAGAAGGAAATGGCAACCCACTAGATACTCTTGCCTGGAAAATCCCATGGATGGAGGAACCTGGTAGGCTACAGTCCATGGGATCACAAAGAGTTGGACATGACTGAGCAACTTCACTTTCTTTTCTTTTCTATGAGATTCTAGCAGTTCAGTTCAGTTCAGTTCAGTCGTTCAGTCATCTCTGACTCTTTGTGACCCCATGAGTCGCAGCACGCCAGGCCTCCCTGTTCATCACCATCTCCCAGAGTTCACTCAGACTCACATCTATCAAGTCCGTGATGCCATCCAGCTATCTCATCCTCGGTCGTCCCCTTCTCCTCCTGCCCCCAATCCCTCCCAGCATCAGAGGCTTCTCCAATGAGTCAACTCTTCGCATGAGGTGGCCTAAGTACTGGAGTTTCAGCTTTAGCATCATTCCTTCCAAAGAAATCCCAGGGTTGATCTCCTTCAGAATGGACTGGTTGGATCTCCTTGCAGTCCAAGGGACTCCCAAGAGTCTTCTCCAACACCACAGTTCAAAAGCATCAATTCTTCAGTGCTCAACCTTCTTCATAGTCCAACTCTCACATCCACACATGACCACAGGAAAAACCATAGCCTTGACTAGACGGACCTTAGTCAGCAAAGTAATGTCTCTGCTTTTGAATATGCTTTCTAGGTTGGTCATAACTTTTCTTCCAAGGAGTGCTTTTTAGTTCCTCTTCACTTTCTGCCATAAGGGTGGTGTCATTTGCATATCTGAGGTTATTGATATTTCTCCTGGCGATCTTGATTTCAGCTTGTGTTTCTTCCAGTCCAGCGTTTCTCATGATGTACTCTGCATATAAGTTAAATAAGCAGGGTGACAATATACAGCCTTGACGTACTCCTTTTCCTATTTGGAACCAGTCTGTTGTTCCATGTCCAATTCTAACTGTTGCTTCCTGACCTGCATACAGATTTCTCAAGAGGGTGGTTAGGTGGTCTGGTATTCCCATCTCACAGAATAGCTGGAAAAAATAATGTAGAATACCCTGGCTCCAAAAAAGAAGTGGTCGTAGAAATTAATAACACCATAGTCAAAATAAATAATTGAGTAGAAGATTTGTAAAAGAAACTTCATATGAATTTGCAGGACTGTAGAACAAAAGGACAAAGAATGGGGGGAAATTTTTTTAATAAAAGCTTTGTGAGAAAGGTCAACATGTCATGATAATGAGTTCTGAAAAAAAGAGGAGGAAGTTGGGCATAGGAAATTCTTTAAAAATGCAAGAAAATTCCCCCAAACTGAAGAACATGAAAATCCAGAGGGAAAAAATAAAAAGCAGCTCAGACAATATCATTAAGAGTTAGAAAAGCACTGAATTTCCCAGTAGCTATACTATAAAATAGAAGACGGTAGAGAAATAAGCAAAATTTTAAGCTTTTAACAAATCTACAGTGGAGACATTCACACTAAACAGAGGGACTGAATAAATCTCTCAGTGAGGGAAGAGAAAAGATATGCAAGATATTTCACATATGCAAATTCTCAAAAATTTAACTGCTCACACATCCATTTCTAGAAAAAGCTACTTGAGAATGCACTCTAGTTGAAGTGTACAGAAGAAAGATATGGGACCCGTGGGGAATTTCCTGGTGGTCCAGTGGTTATGACTCCATGTTTTCACTACTGAGGGCCCAGGTTCAATCCCTGGTAGAGGAACTAAGATCCCACAAGCTACACAGCCTGAAAAAAAAAAAAAAAGATATGGGGTCCATAAGACAGGAGAATCCATGGGAAAAGAAATGAAAAGAAATATAAGCAAGGTAGCTGTGTAACTACCCAAAGAGAAATAATTCAAATTCTACTTCAGAAACAAAAGGCTTTTGGGGAAACAGATCTTAAGAAAAAAAAAAATGTTTAATTGATTTTTTGAGCTTCTTATTTGGCCTTTAGCAGAGATATTCCCATTCATGGATCACTGCCTTGTCATGCTTATGTAACTCAGTGAAGCTATGAGCCATGCCGTGCAGTCACCCAAGATGGTCACAGTGAAGAATTCTGACAAAATGTGGTCCATTGGAGGAGGAAACAGCAACCCACCCCAGTTAAAAAAAAAAATGTTTAATTGATTTTTTGAGCTTCTTATTTGGCCTTTAGCAGAGATATTCCCATTCATGGATCACTGCCTTGTCATGCTTATGTAACTCAGTGAAGCTATGAGCCATGCCGTGCAGTCACCCAAGATGGTCACAGTGAAGAATTCTGACAAAATGTGGTCCATTGGAGGAGGAAACAGCAACCCACCCCAGTAGTCTTGCTGCAAGTATGAAAAAACAAAAAGATATGACCCCATAAGATGAGCCCCCCAGGTCAGAAGATGTCCAGTATACTACTGCGGAAGAATAGAGGGCAATTACAAATACCTCCTGGAAGAACAAAGTGGCTAGGCCAAAGCAGAAATCAGACTCAGTTGTGGATGTGTCTGGTGGTGAAAGTAAAGTCCAATGCTATAAAGAACAATACTGCACAGGAACATGGAATATTCTAGCCTTCAGGAAAAAATTACACACACACACACACATACACACATGTGTCAAAATAGATGTATCATAGTAAGTCTGTAAGAAAATCAAGACAATGCAGAGAAATTCTACAAAAACAGAGAGAGCTATTGACCAGGGAAACAAAGGTCAGATATAGAAGGAGGGAAGATTACACGACCTGGCTTAGCTAGGAACAATATTTGCACTGTGAGAATCAGAGAAAAGATGTGCAAGTATTGGGTTAGCCAAAAAATTTGTTTGAGTTTTTCCATACCACCTACCTGAATGAACATTTTGGCCAACCCAATAGGATGTGGGAAAAGAGAGATGGTGTGAAGGAGTCAAAGGGTTCAGTCCTCAACCACCAGGAAGCATCAGTGGAGCAGGAGATTGTTGCTACAAAGTTTTATCCTTGTTTAACCTCTATTATGTATATGCATGACTTTGATGAGAATAAAGTGAAGTGAAAGGCACTCAGTCGTGTCCGACTCTTTGTGACCCCATGGACTGTAGTCTGCCAGGCTCCTCCATCCATGGAATTCTCCAGGCCAGAATACAAGAGTGGGTAGCCTTTCCCTTCTCCAGGGGATCTTCCTGACCCAGGAATTGAAGCAGTGTCTCCTGCATTGCAGGCAGATTCTGTACCAACTGAGCTATCACGGAAGCCTGATGAGAATAAAAGTGGAGACATTAAAATACAAACAAGCATCGTTCTCACACTCAAGGTGTTCTAACTTTAATAAACAACCTCCAAATTATGGGCTAATTTAACACAGTGAAGGTTTATTTCAGTCTGGCCAGTGCTCTGAAAACCCCAGTCACCCGGAAACCCCAGATTCTCTCATCTCTTGGCCCCTTGATCTTTAAAACATGCTCTCCAGATTTGCTGCAGAATGGAAAAAGAGCAAAAGAGGATCACTCTGGGCTTAGAGATCAGACTGGAAGTGGTGGACATCACTTCTACTCGGATGCCTTTAGGCAGAACTCATTGCATGATCCTAATCAACTTCAACTGTGCTGAGCTCTGCAATCCTTCTCCATGTAAAGGGCTGTCAGAACTTGGCACTATCTTTGCTGGAGCTTTAAAAAAAGTCTAGCCTACTGCTGAGTGATGCTCTAAGGCAGCAGCTCTCAATTAGGAGGTGGATTTACCCTCCAAGGGAAATTTGGTCACGTCTGGAGACATTTTTGATTGTCATGACTGCGGCTGGGGGGAGGCCAAGACTGCCACTAAACTTTCCACATTGTACAAGACAGCCCCCCTCCTCTGCAACAAAGAATCATTCGGCACAGAATCTAAGTACTGAGGTTGAGATATCCTGCTCTAAATTTCCTGTCCCCAGGATTCCTGATATGAAGAGATCAGTGTCTGAGTGCAGAGTGTTCTTGTCTGAGTCAAAAGTTCCTAGTTCTCTCCTGTGTATGGCCTTGTCCAAGTCATCCACACATTCAGATACTCCCTTCCCTCCTTGATAATATAAGGGAAGTAAAACTTACTTCGTTGCCTGATTTTTTTTTTTTTTTTGTGGTAAAAATCACATAATGTAAAGCATACTGTTTTAACCATATTTAAATGTATGGCTCAGTGGCACTGAGTACTTTATTCACCCTATGATACAACTCTCAGCGTCACCCATCCCCTAGAATTTTTCAACTTCCTAAACTGAAACTCTGTCCCCACTGAACACTAACTCTCCATTTCCCCCACCAACTCTCATGCTTCTTGTAAGGATCAGCTGAAGACGTCTGGAGGTGATTTTTTTTAAAAAGAGCCAAGAATTCATTAGTGCTGTTGTTTCAGGGGGTTGTACTTAAAGAGAAAAATATGTTTTTGATGAAAGGTTATCAAAAAGGATTGTTCACTGGTGTTACTAAAGAATCGATTCCCTGAAAACAAATTCTCAACAGTAAGTAAGCAGGAAAGGAAATCAGATCCAGTCCCACCAGGCTCCTCCATCCATGGGATTTTCCAAGCAAGAGTACTGGAGTGGGATGCCATTGCCTTCTCCGATTTAAGCGTTTAAAGCACTAAAAACAATATACCAGCAAATGACGTTGCTCTACCATAGAAACTAATGCAATATTGTAAAGCAACTATACTCCAATAGAAATTAATTTTTAAAAATTGCCACAGTCATTTCATTGGTCAAATTCATAAAGGGATCTGACCAAAGCAGTCTGTAGTCACCCAGAAAGTTGTCTGGAAGAGGCGGAGCTTAGGCTAGGTTTTATAATACTTAAAGAGAACATGAATAGGTGGGAAATGCAACAGAGTCAAGCCCACAATCAAGTGTATGGTGTGAGCAAACACATTAAAATATCACCACATTATTATGCATCTACAACTCTCAAGCAGACGTAGGAAATGGCATTCTATTTTTTTTAATAAATTTCAAACATAAAAGAAAAGCTTAAAGAAAAAGAATATATTCTTGCAGCCCAGAAATAGTACATCTTAACATTTTCCAATTTTTTCCTTCAGAATCATAATGTAAAGAACTAGAACATTACAGCTATAGATGAGGCCTATGTCTCTCCTGACTCAGCCGTATAACCCTCCTTTTTCCAGATCCACTTCTTATAAAGTTAGCATCTATTTCAAGTCTATGTTTGTAAATTTTACAATTATAAGAATTCATTTTAAAATGTTTAAAACTTTTTTTGAGTTAAAAAAATAATTCTTGAACTTCCCTGGTGTTCCAGTGGTTAAGACTCCATGCTTCCAATGCAGGGGCTGCAGGTTCAATCCCTGGTGAGGGAACTAAGATATCACATGCTAGGCAGTGCAGCAAGAATATTTTTTTTCTAGTTTAAAAAATTATTATTGACATCAAACTGATCATGTATTTCAACAACTGTGCTCTTTCTCTACATTATGTTTCCCAGATTTTTTATATGAATATCATGCCAGTTCATCCATTTTTTAGTTTTCTGGTATTCATTTAGTAATTGTATGCTAAAAATGCTTTATCATCCTCCTAGTAACAAATACTAAGGTTGTTTCTAAAAGCTTTGTTAGTTTATTTGCTTTTGCTTTAACAAATAATGTTGACCAGGAACATTCTTGTATATGTGGGACAGATATCAGTGATAAATTCCTGAAAGTATCACTAGTGAATTCTAAAATATGCATATCCTCAAACTTACTAGATATTGAGAAATTACCCTCCAAAATGGTGATGTTAATAAACATTTCCACAAGCAAATATGAGTCTAAGCTTGCTTCACATTTCTGCCAGTACTAATATTATCAAATATTTTAAACTTGCCTATGGAACAGGTTCAAAATCTCATTTTTCCCTACTGAGATTAAATTTTTCTTCATGTATGTATTGGCCATTCTAGTTTCCTCTTCTGTGAATCGATGAACCATATTTTCCACTGTTCCTTTATTGTTTGTTCTTTTTCTTGTAGTATTTTTTTATATTGGATATAAATCTTTCATATTTGTATAGTAAATAACTTGACAGGAAGTTTTGCCTGACATCACTTTTTTTAAAGTATCTTTTACTGAAAACTTACAACTGTGCTCTTTCTCTACATTATGTTTCCCAGATTTTTTATATGAATATCATGCCAGTTCATCCATTTTTTAGTTTTCTGGTATTCATTTAGTAATTGTATGCTAAAAATGCTTTATCATCCTCCTAGTAACAAATACTAAGGTTGTTTCTAAAAGCTTTGTTAGTTTATTTGCTTTTGCTTTAACAAATAATGTTGACCAGGAACATTCTTGTATATGTGGGACAGATATCAGTGATAAATTCCTGAAAGTATCACTAGTGAATTCTAAAATATGCATATCCTCAAACTTACTAGATATTGAGAAATTACCCTCCAAAATGGTGATGATAATAAACATTTCCACAAGCAAATATGAGTCTAAGCTTGCTTCACATTTCTGCCAGTACTAATATTATCAAATATTTTAAACTTGCCTATGGAACAGGTTCAAAATCTCATTTTTCCCTACTGAGATTAAATTTTTCTTCATGTATGTATTGGCCATTCTAGTTTCCTCTTCTGTGAATCGATGAACCATATTTTCCACTGTTCCTTTATTGTTTGTTCTTTTTCTTGTAGTATTTTTTTATATTGGATATAAATCTTTCATATTTGTATAGTAAATAACTTGACAGGAAGTTTTGCCTGACATCACTTTTTTTAAAGTATCTTTTACTGAAAACTTTTTTTTAACTTTGTATTATTTTATAGGACTTCCCAGGTACGTCAGTGGTAAACTATCTGCCTGCTAGTTCAGGAGATGTAAGAGACACAAGTTCAATCCCTGGGTCGGGAAGAACCCCTGGAGAAGGAAATGGCAACCCATTTCAGTATTCTTGCCTGAAAAATTCCATTAAAGTAATTTTCCCAGGCAAAACAAATCTATTACTCAGAAACAGTTGCTGGTAGAAAGGGGTAGAAAGAGAGAGGACTGAACCATCCTTGAACATCTGCTTTGTGCCAGATGCTGGCAAGCCATCTCAGTCAGGTTCCCTAGAAGAGAGTCTGGGATAAGTATGACTAAAGTAATAATTTATTAAGAGTGCTCTCAGGGTAGGCAGGGGAAAGTCAGGTGAAGTTCCCTGAATGATACTGTATGTTCTCATTAATAGTCTATTTTATACACAGTATCAACAGTGTGTATATGTCAATCTCAATCTCCGATTCCTCCCACCCCCTAGCTTTCCCCCCATGGTATCCATACAGATGATCTTATTTGCAAAACAGAAATAGAGACACAGACATAGAAGACAAAAGTAGGTACCATAGGGTGCTTTGAAGTATAAACAACATCAGAGAGTTCTCCTGCAAAATGCCTCTTGCTTTAAGGAACTCCCAGATCAGGCAGTCATTAGCTTAAAGCTATTGATAAGTGTCTTCATCCCAGAAATTTCCAGATAAGGCAGTTGCCATCAGCAGAGTGCAAAGGGATATAGTTATGAACAGTCAGCACCCAAATGTCACAAGAGCTGAAAGATGGGAACCTGCACACCCCATAAAGTAGAGCTCTGCAGGGCAGTGAGTCATGATTTCATCTTTCTAGGATCACAGGGCACAGGTAATATCATTTGCCACTTAGGTCAGAATGAAGCGGAGTTGAGACAGGCTGGTAGAATTGCTCAAAGACCACCACACTAATAATCTGAGAAACCCTAAATTCCAACCTAGTTTTTCCTGACTCCAGAACGTATGTCCTGTATAACTGGCCATGGCAACTGCTCTATGAAGCTCTCTGTTCAGCACCTCCACTAGCTGATAATGGAGTAGGCCATGGGAATTTTCCTTCTACACATCGGAGGTTGTGACTGCCTTCATCTGTCACCAGGAGAAGACCTGCAGCTTGCCTGAGACAGGTGTATGGGAGATGCTCCACCAGGTTCACCTTTTATAAGCATCCTATTTGCACCACATGCAGGGCCTTTCCCTGGAAAATGGCGAAAGACTTCCCCTCCCTGCAAGCAGGTTAGGTATCTGATGGGATCCAGATGCACTTTAAGGAAATACCTTGTAAAGAACTAAATCAGTTTCATGTCTTGATATTAGGGAAACCTCTGATGTCATGTATGACTTTTTCTAGTGTCAGAAAGACATGGCTGGCGAGAAATAGCACCTGCACTCCCTATAAATTAAAGGTCAATCGCACTGAGGTTTTTAAGTTCATCATCTTGCTGCAAATTAAGACTGTCAAAACTGTGACCAGGTACTGTCACAGAGAAGGTCTACACGGTTCAGTGAGGAACTGCTCATCCTTGTGCTTGACATTATGAAGATTCACAGACGCCTCACCATCCATGCCACTGTGGATTCCACTCCCTGCTCTACTCCAGGTTCACATGAACTATCCCATTTAACAGAGGGAATGATCCAGGAGTATTCAGGTATTCAGCGCTGTCAGTTTCCTTCCCCCATAGCAATTTACTCATGAGCCAGCCTGCCATTTGTAAAAGCAATAGACACAAGGTTTGCCAGATGGCTTGGGAATCTGAGAGAGGAGGAAACAATCTTACACAGTATGTTCTGTTGGGTTCCTGATGTCACAGGCAGTAAAGGCAAGGCGATGAGATGGGAATAGTTGCAGGCTTACTAGGAATTCCATTTTCTTCCAGTTGCAAACAGTGCCCCCCAAGCCACCATCAGGACCGTGAGAATCTGTGTCCTTTCTTCTCTAAATAACACTCTGCTCCCTGTATAGCATAGGAGGATGCCACTGAGGCTGTGCGGCATTCACAAAGAGGATGTTCTATGGTAAATTCACCTGCTGCAGTGAGCAGTAAACATGGCAAAGCTAAGTGGTAGTAAAATTAAAATGGAGTCACAGAATGGAGAGGAATCTCAAATCAGGTGCAATTACACTCATTTTTATATCAGTCTCTTAAATTTTAATGCTCTTTATGGGCCCCTGAATAAATGAATTATACAAGATTCATAACTTTTGAGATGAATTTTGGCTTTCTCCAAAATTCCCTAGTTTCACAGGGATGGTAACAACCAAATAAAAGAATGGACTTGAAGAAAGAATCTATAAATACTGCACTGAAGAAACCTATATGTAAAATTTGTTGCATGTGTAACATATTTGTAAAATTCCAGGCTGATAAAGAAGACATTGAGTGAAATTTGGTATACCAGGGTTTTGGGTTTGTTTTTTTTTTACCATCAGTCTTTATTTCTGACACCCCTAGAAACACCTCTACCTATAGGAATTCCCATCATTGGCTCACTTGCTAACCACATATAGGAAGTAATTCTTTGTAACTAGAATGGGTTCAATTGATGAAGACTCTTTTATATTCTCAATCAATTTATATCTGATGCCACATGGGAAATAAATCCTTTGCTTATTCATTCATTTATTCATTTATTCCTTCATTCAACACTGAGCTGAGAGTATAAACTCCTCCACATACTGCCACTACCATCAAGTCCCTTAATCTCCTTGTGTTTCAGTTTCTTCATCTATAAAAGATGGGACTAAGTTTATAAATTCTCTACTTATAAGATTACTGTAAAGGTCAAATATAACAATCTATGTAAATCCATGAGAACAATATCTGCTACATAGTGACCACACAAGTTAAGCCATCATTATTCATCCATTCAACAAATATTTTTTGAGCATCTACCATATGTCAACCATGACCCTAGATTTAAGAGTCCTAAGAATGACTAGGGAAGGCTCCATCTCTGACGTCAAAGGACTTACCTTGATCCCAGCTTTCTTTTCCTATTCCTGCCTCTCGAGTATGCTAGATAACAAAAGATCCAGGGGGTAATATTTTACAAGTGAGTTTCATATCAAGTAGGTTAAGAGGGTGGGGCATATGTGTGCATAACTACTATATTAATAATAGTCATAATAATTATGTTACCTTCCTCTTAGTGAAAAACTATAGAAAAGTCTGTGATTTTATTTTACGTTTTGCTTTCATTGTATTTGTGCTTGTTTATGATAGCCATTTCTTCTATCTTCATATTTTTAACCTTTTTCTCCTCAAACTAGATATCCCAGGCTCCAGAATCATGACACGGGTATTTATCTATTCCACATTTACATCTAGATTTCCAGCAAGGAACTGTTTGAGACAGCTTACATAAAAGCAGTAAGACTTAAAACTTTCAAATAACACATAGATAGTTACTGGGTTGACCAAAAAGTCTAGTTGGGTTTTTCCAGAACATCATATGGAAAATCCAAACAAACTTTTTGGCCAACCAGCTAGCTAGCTAGCTAGCTATGTATTAGAGTAAGAAGTGAATGAATGTCAGTTGCTCAGTCATGTCTGACTCTGGGAGACCCCATGGACTGTAGCCTGCCAGGCTTCTCTGTCCATGGAATTCTCCAGGCCAGAATACTAGAGTGGGCTGCCATTCCCTTCTGCAGGGGATCTTCCCCAACCCAGGGATCAAACCCAGGTCTCTGGATATATGGGCAGATTTTTTACCATCTGAGCCATCAGGGAAGACCAATAGAGTATAAGTTCAGATCAGTCGCTCAGTCGTGTCCGACTCTTTGCGACCCCATGAATCGCAGCACACCAGGCGTGCCTGTCCATCACCAACTCCCGGAGTTCACTCAGATTCACATCCATCAAGTCAGTGATGCCATCCAGTCATCTCATTCTCTATCGTCCCTTTTTCCTCCTGCCCTCAATCCCTCCCAGCATCAACGTCTTTGTCAATGAGTCAACACTTCACATGAGGTGGCCAAAGTACTGGAGTTTCAGCTTCAGCATCATTCCTTCAAAAGAAATCTCAGGGCTGATCTCCTTCAGAATGGACTGGTTGGATCTCCTTGCAGTCCAAGGGACTCTCAAGAGTCTTCTCCAACACCACAGTTCAAAAGCATCAATTCTTCGGCTCTCAGCTTTCTTCACAGTCCAACTCTCACATCCATACATGACTACTGGGAAAATCATAGCCTTGACTAGACAGACCTTAGTCGGCAAAGTAATGTCTCTACTTTTGAATACACTATCTATGTTGGTCATAACTTTTCTTCCAAGGAGTAAGTGTCTTAATTTCGTGGCTGCAGTCACCATCTGCAGTGATTTGGGGGCCAAAAAAAATAAAATCTGACACTGTTTCCATGTCTATTTCCCTATGAAGTGATGGGACCAGACGCCATGATTTTCATTTTCTGAATGTAGAGCTTCAAGCCAACTTTTTCACTCTCCTCTTTCACTTTCATCAAGAGACTTTTTAGTTCTTCTACACTTTCTGCCAAAAGGGTGGTGTCATTTGCATATCTGAGGTTATTGATATTTCTCCCGGCAATCTTGACTCCGCTTGTGTTTCTTCCAGTCCAGTGTTTCTCATGATGTACTCTGCATATAAGTTAAATAAGCAGGGTGACAATATACAGCCTTGACGTACTCCTTTTCCTAGTTGGAACCAGTCTATTGTTCCATGTCCAGTTCTAACTGTTGCTTCCTGACCTGCATACAGATTTCTCAAGAGGCAGGTCAGGTGGTCTGGTCTTCCCATCTCTTTCAGAATTTTCCAAAGTTTATTGTGATCCACACAGTTAAAGGCTTTGGCATAGTCAATAAAGCAGAAATAGGTGTTTTTCTGGAACTCTCTTGCTTTTTCCATGATCCAGCAGATGTT
>SJYX01024693.1:73458-100520 GCA_006410675.1 Oreotragus oreotragus
ATCTGGTGGGGGTGGGTGGGATATCTCTGTAGATGCCAGATCAAAACATAAAGAGTTCTGGGGCTGCTGGGGTTGCCTTCTTGGTTGTCTTCCTACCACTAAAGCCTAGTAGTTTCAATAACCACAGCAGTTTCAATAACTATTAGATGACTCACAAGGGTGTACATTCCTGGACCCCTTTAGAGAAGGATGAGAGAGGTTTGTTAAAGAAATGTTGCATAAGATGGGGAGCCACTGCTAATGAGCATAGGGAACTCTCAGTGAGGACAAATATGTTCTGAAGCTGATTGTGTTGCCAATTCCACAGCTCCATGAATATCCTAACAAATATTGAGTTATACACATTAAATGTGTGCATTATATGGTGCATGATTATATCACTATAAAACAATTTTAGGAGACCTTTTATCCCCTCCAAACTGTACATGTTCATGAACCCCACCCCCTATATTTAGGCTGGAAATTGACACCAATGATCTGGATAACTTGTGGAGCAGCTGGTAACTGAATGGGCTGGGAGAAAAGGGCTATAGGAGAAGGAGTGTGTGTCCCATTCAGGAAAGAGATACCCCCACAGTTCCAACATAATGAAGACAGGCTCTGTCCTTCTCAGTATGTAGACTCAAGACAAGCCTTACAAAGATAAAGAAGCCTGATAAGATAGCCAGGCCTTTTCCTTACAGACTGACCCATTCCAAACCGTACTATGACAAGCTGTCCAATGAAAAACCCTTGATCTCTAACGTAGCTTCTGAAATCATAAGTTTTCAGCGTTGCCAGGGATTCCTGAGACCTGATGATCTGAACAATTCATTCATATCAGAAATCATATCCTTTGCATAAGGTACACACATACTCCAGGCATATTTTTAAATGATTCACTTATACATCCAGCAAACATTTTCTGTTTAGCGTTTACCAAACAGAAGCTTCCCTGGTGGCTCAGTGGCAAAGAATCTGCCTACCAATGCAAGAGATACAGGAGACATGGGTTTGATCCTTGGGTCAGGAAGATCCCCTGGAGGAGGGAATGGCAACCTACTCTAGTATTCTTACCTGGAAAATCCCATAGACAGAGGAGCCTGGCAGGCTACAGTCCATGGGATTACAAAGAGTCAACACGACTTAGTGACTGAGCATGCACACATTCACCAGATACCGAGCTAAGTGCTAGAAACCAAAAGATAAAACCTAGAAATGAGTTACTTTCAGAGCCTGCCATGTGCTTCCTAAGGATTTGACCTGGTTAGTTATCCTAATAACCACTGAAGGCAAAGACAAATATCAACATTGCCCCCATTTGGCAGATGAGAAAACTGAGGCACAGAAAGGTTGAGTAACTTACTAAAGATCACACCATCAGGGAGTGAAAGACCTGACATTTTTACACTGAGGCCGGCTGGTTCCAAAGCCTGTTCTCTTACCTCCTTCCACATGCAAGTCAGCACAAGCTCAGCCAAAGAGCAAACACCTAGTAGCAACACAACAGTGAGAGCTCTGCCTGAGGGATGAGCAAGGTATAGCTGGAAGGATCATAGTGTTCACGTACTAACTACATCTCAGGATTTTCGAGTTGAAAACAGAGGTAATTTTCTCCATCTCTCTCGCCTTTCAAATGAGGAAGATGTTACCTGTCTGTAACACAGCTTAGTCATCACTGAACTTGATCCCACATCTCTTAAGTCCCAAAACAATACACTTTCATTCACTGATTCAGAAATGTTTGTGCCAGACACTGTGCTCTATTCATTACACCCTACTGCACATACCAATTATAATTCTGAGAAATTATTTTAAGCAATGTAAAAATCAGACATCATTCTTTATTTAGCTGTTCAAGGATCATATTGTCCAAAGACAACTTTGCAAATACATTAAGTTACTCCCATGAGTCATGGGAGTGGAGGAAAAGAGTGACACAAAGGAAGGAGAGAATGAAACTCTTGCTTGGTGTTACTATGTACTAGGATGATTTCTCCCCACTATTCCAAGTATTCTTCCAAATAACCCTATTAAATATAATCCTTGGCCATTTTGTTAAATGATGACATGGGCTCAAAAAATTTAAAATGATTTTGCACAAATTTATAAGTCTAATAAGTAGAAAAAAATCTAG
Organism: Oreotragus oreotragus; assembly: GCA_006410675.1. Lineage (NCBI taxonomy): Eukaryota > Metazoa > Chordata > Mammalia > Artiodactyla > Bovidae > Oreotragus > Oreotragus oreotragus. Next base: position 75,575 of record SJYX01024693.1, read on the forward strand.
ATTTGAGCCCATTTTTACTGACTTTAAAGCCCAAATTCTTTTCACATTTATGTTGATTTCCAATATTAGTAATTGGAGAAATCATTGAATAGTATGAATTCTTTGCATCTGAAGCATTAATCATTAGATAAATTATGGTTAGGTTCAGAGTTCTGTAAAGGCAGTAGGCTGGTTAAAATGACCTTTCTTTCTCCCAGCCCTACCTGTCTTCAAACATAAAATGTCATCTTCAAACTCTCTATTTTACTACTTCCTCTTTCCCCCCCACCCCCCAAACATGCAGCCTTAATATGTCTTCTTTAGCATGGCCAACTGCCATGGGGACTTGAAAGCAGATGACCTGGCCAAGAGATCTTATCAACTGATTTTTAATGAAGAGTTCTTTTCTGAATGCCAAGTATAAGAGGTGAGTCAAAATGGGCATTTCCAAATGTTAAAGAAAGCCACAGATATCCTTAGGCACTCAGATTTCTCAATCAGGCTCCCTTTGTCCATGCCAAAGGTCACTCTGAGTGATATCCAATGACAGACTTTATTTCACAGTGGCTCAAGGCTTTCTGCAGACACAGACATTCCTTTTCCCCTTTCTAACATATTCTCTTGAGTCAGCAGTCAGTATGTATCCCCTTACATCAGATACAAAGATGGTGAATTTATATTCTCTTCATAATTGTTGAACAATAATATTTTTTAAATTTTCAGCAGATTAATGATTTGGTTTATTCCTGCTATCACTTAGCCCAGTGGTCCCCTAGCTTGACTGCACACTGGGATCACTGCAGAGCTTCAGAAAATATCACTGCCTAGGTCTCACCCCCAAAGGCTGTGATTGAAATACTCTGGGAGCAGTCTGGGCTTTAGAAATGTTTAAAGATCCCCAGGTGATTCTCCTCTTGGGCACTCCATTAAATACTGGTCTCATCATTAATTAATTAACCAACTCTAGGGGGATGGTCATTTAGCTTTCTCTTCCCAAGCTAGACTTGCTTCTTTCATCCCCCAAAGTGTAAGACAGGGAAGGAGGAAGCACCAATAAATCATTACTGAGCTGGCTGAATTGATCTTTGGAAACTGTCCTGGAAGAGGCTGTACGAACAATTGCATCCTGGGACAGTGAGTGGTTAGAGAAAGAATATATCTTCCAGCCTTGTGTTCCACAAAACCTCCAATTCCCAAAGGAAACTAGAGGCAGAAGATAAGAGGGGTGGCAGAGGGCAATGAGGTGAGGCACTGTTGGGTTACACCATGTAAAGAGTTGGTAGGCGTCCAAGTGACTTGGTGAAAATAAGCAACCAAATATAGTAAGTCCCGTATTCACGACCTTCAAGTTGTGAACTTTCAAAGATGCGAACATGCGTTCCGCCAGCATCAGCTGTGAGGGACATTGCAGCTTGCCCTGCGTCTCCTTCACTGAAGATCCTTCAGCTCTGCCATCCCCACCCCACCCCGCCTTCCAGTAGCTCTTCCAACTGCCCACTCGATGCCAGTCCCTGTGTGCCAGCTCTTGTACTATACTTTTCAAAGTGCGGTGCTGTAAGATTTAAAGTATTTTCCTTATTTTTTGTGTTTGATTTTTATGTATCCTTTGTGTGAAAAGTATTAGAAACCTATCACATTACTGTACTATATAGTCGACTATGTTAGTTGGGTATACCTAAGCTAACTTTGTTGGACTTACAAATTGGACTTACAAATGCACTCTTGGAACAGAACTCATTCATATGTAGGAAACTTGCTGTATCCAGAAACAGGCAATGCTGAGAGGACCTCTGAGGGTTCATTTAGAGGGATCTGGCCATGGCAGGAATGTTTGGTTTATCTCAACAGGGAATGTCAGAGCCAGCCATACGTGAGCAATTGTAGTTTTGTTGGATGACTGTTAAAATCACAGCACTTAGAGGCTGCTATTATTTGGGGCTTCCTGTCTCGGACCTAAGACATTGTTGCCCACTCCTGTTGGGTTATTCTCGTTTCTCTCTTCCATTCATTCTGTCTGGCAAGGTGGGTACTTGAACACAGGATCTTCTTGGGGTTTGACCTTTTCACCTTTCTCTAGACATAAAAGAAGACCCTAGCCCTCACATTTTGAATTTAGTGAGTACACAGGTGAGAGCCAACGAAATTCCACACGGGATTCCATTCTAACTCACCTACTTCATTCCAGTGTTGGCCAGAGGACCCTCTAATGGGCAACTGAATGTTTATTCAGTGATACTCAATAATATTTCAGTTTATATGTGTTCCTTATGTAAAATCCTATGGGTGAAATGATGACCAGTTGGCGTGATTGGGAAATAGTTTGGTCATTGATCATATCAGGACTGTAACCTCACCCTTAAACTGTACTGCAAACATGTAATAGCAACTACTGTGTTTCCAAGGACTGTGCTGGATGCCAATGATTTAATAGGAACCAGGCAGAGTTCTTGCCTTTAATGAAATTAGAAAGTAATGGAGAAGAGAGACATGTAAATAGATAATCAAAATATGGAGTTTGCTTGTTCTGATCAAAAAAAGTATGAGGTTTTATGAAAGCACAGAAGGGATTTCAATGATTTCTGTTTTTCTGGGAGAGTCAGAGATGATGTTAGAGATCTAACATTTGAATTGAATAACAAAAGATGAGTTCTAACAAGAATTGCATTTGTAGAGCATTCTATAAAATGCAAAGTACTTGCAGATCCATCTTCATAGAATAAAAGCTTCATAAAAGCAAGGATTTGTCTATCGTATTCACCATTGTATTTCCAAAGCATCCAAGGAACACTGAATCCATTATTAATTATGATTCTCATATCCTCCCATGCTTTGGGGATGAGGTACAAGGGACAAATTTCAAAGGGAGAAAATAAATGCACGGAGACAGCAAATTCACAGTCCATGACCTCATGGAGTTCTGACCTGTAGACATTCCAAGAAAAGAATCTCAGTAAACTCTGCCAATGGCTATGTTGGCTATACTAAGGGGAAAAGGAAACAGTCTGCCCTACATAATACCTCACAGTGTTGCATTTAGCACCATAGGAAATTCACCATAGCTCAGAGTCTGGTCATCTTTCTAGGTTTATTTTTTTAAAAACAGGCCCCATCATTCAGGGCCCTGCATTAGCCTAGTTTGTGAGACACCTAGAACAATAACTGATTAATTTGTAATGAAAAATTACCATTATGGGAACTAAAATACTCACCTTTCATGAACAGCCTGTCCTAACTTTCACATTTGAAAGTGAAAGTGTTAGTTGCTCAATCACGTCTGACTCTGTGTGACCCCAAGGACTGTAGCCTCCACCAGGCTCCTCTGTCCATGGAATTCCCCAGGCAAGAATACTGGAGTGGGTAATTATTCCCTTCTTCAGGGAATATTCCCCAACTGAAGAGCAAAGCCAGGTCTCCTGTATCGCAGGCAGATTCTTTGCCGTCTGAGGCACAAGAGAAGCCCAACTTTCACATTTAGTCAATTACAAATAATTATCATGATGGTTAGAACACTCACACCCCCATCAGAAGACTTTTTTCTTCTTGTACAGGGTCAGAAACCATCGACAGCAGATAGCTTAAGCAGTATGGAATCAAATGTGCTGAGTGCCTAGAAGAACTCACATAGCTGCTGCTGTTGGTGTTGAGTCCCTCAGTCATGTCCAACTCTTTGCGACCCCATGGGCTGCAGCATACCAGGCTTCCCTGTCCTTTACCATCTCGTGAAGTCTGCTCAAATTCACGTCCATTGAGTCGATGATGCCATCCAACAATCTCATCCTCTGTCACCCCCTTCTCCCGCATTCAATCTTTCCCAGGGTCGAGGTCTTTTCCAATGAGTCAATTCTTCACATCAGGTGGCCAAAATATGGGAGCTTCAGTTTCGCCATCATCCTTCCAAAGAATATTCAGGGTTGATTCCTTTAGGATGGACTGGTTTGATCTCCTTACAGTCCAAGGGACTCTCAAGAATCTTCTCCAACACCACAGTTCAAAAACATCAATTCTTCAGTGCTCAGCCTTCTTTATGGTCCAACTGTCACATTCATACATGACTCTGGAAATACAATAGCTTTCACTATATGGACCTTTGTTGGCAAAAAGTCTCTGCTTTTTAATATGCTGCCTAGGTTTGTCATGGTTTTTCACAGCAGAACTCAGCCTGATACACGCCCCTCTCCACTGGGACAACTGCACCAGTGGGACTAGACTATACGTTATCTGCCACTTGACCAGTGGCCTTACGTCATGAATCAGAATAATCAAAGACCATGAGCTAAAGCACCCTCTCCTGGCCAGTATTTCTCTTTGCTTCCCACTGCCATTCAAACAAGTTCCAATCAACATTTGCAAGGCTGGAGGTCATTATATTCCTTCAGGGTGCCCACAACAACATTGCACATGAAACACCTACATTATCTCACTTAATCTTCACAATTACATGACAAGAATAAAGCTAGTAGTAAACTAGGTCTTGAGAGATTAAATAACTTACTCCAGTGACTACAACATAGATGGCAAAATGCAAATTCTCTCTGAGTCATTTGAAGTCCATTTAAGATTTCCATTGGAAGTTTGCTTCCAACACCATCCACGTTGGGGGACGAGGCATGTATGCTTGACCAGAAGACAGAAGCCCTCAGAATCCAAATTGGAAAAGAAGAAGTAAAACTCTCACTGTTTGCAGATGACATGATCCTCTACATAGAAAACCCTAAAGACTCCACCAGAAAATTACTAGAGCTAATCAATGAATATAGTAAAGTTGCAGGATATAAAATCAACACACAGAAATCCCTTGCATTCCTATACACTAATAATGAGAAAGTAGAAAACGAAATTAAGGAAACAATTCCATTCACCATTGCAACGAAAAGAATAAAATACTTAGGAATATATCTACCTAAAGAAACTAAAGACCTATATATAGAAAACTATAAAACACTGATGAAAGAAATCAAAGAGGACACTAATAGATGGAGAAATATACCATGTTCATGGATTGGAAGAATCAATATAGTGAAAATGAATATATTACCCAAAGCAATCTACAGATTCAATGCAATCCCTATCAAGCTACCAGCGGTATTTTTCACAGAACTAGAACAAATAATTTCAAGATTTGTATGGAAATACAAAAAACCTCGAATAGCCAAAGCAATTTTGAGAAAGAAGAATGGAACTGGAGGAATCAACTTACCTGACTTCAGGCTCTACTACAAAGCCACAGTCATCAAGACAGTGTGGTACTGGCACAAAGACAGAAATATAGATCAATGGAACAAAATAGAAAGCCCAGAGATAAATCCACACACATATGGACACCTTATCTTTGACAAAGGAGGCAAGAATATACAATGGAGTAAAGACAATCTCTTTAACAAGTGGTGCTGGGAAAACTGGTCAACCACTTGTAAAAGAATGAAACTAGATCACTTTCTAACACCACACACAAAAATAAACTCAAAATGGATTAAAGATCTAAATGTAAGACCAGAAACTATAAAACTCCTAGAGGAGAACATAGGCAAAACACTCTCCGACATAAATCACAGCAGGATCCTCAATGATCCGCCTCCCAGAATACTGGAAATAAAAGCAAATATAAACAAATGGGATCTAATTAAAATTAAAAGCTTCTGCACAACAAAGGAAACTATAAGCAAGGTGAAAAGACAACCCTCTGAATGGGAGAAAATAATAGCAAATGAAGCAACTGACAAACAACTAATCTCAAAAATATACAAGCAACTTATACAGCTCAATTCCAGAAAAATAAACGACCCAATCAAAAAATGGGCCAAAGAACTAAATAGACATTTCTCCAAAGAAGACATACGGATGGCTAACAAACACATGAAAAGATGCTCAACGTCACTCATTATCAGAGAAATGCAAATCAAGACCACAATGAGATACCACTTCACACCAGTCAGAATGGCTGCGATCCAAAAGTCTGCAAGCAATAAATGCTGGAGAGGGTGTGGAGAAAAGGGAACCCTTTTACACTGTTGGTGGGAATGCAAACTAGTACAGCCACTATGGAGAACAGTGTGGAGATTCCTTAAGAAATTGCAAATAGAACTGCCTTATGACCCAGCAATCCCACTGCTGGGCATACACACCGAGGAAACCAGAATAGAAAGAGACACATGTACCCCAATGTTCATTGCAGCACTGTTTATAATAGCCAGGACATGGAAACAACCTAGATGTCCATCAGCGGATGAATGGATAAGAAAGCTGTGGTATATATACACAATGGAGTATTACTCAGCCATTAAAAAGAATACATTTGAATCAGTTCTAATAAGATGGATGAAACTGGAACCAATTATACAGAGTGAAGTAAGCCAGAAAGAAAAACACCAATACAGTATACTAACACATATATATGGAATTTAGAAAGATGGTAATGAGGACCCTGTATGCAAGACAGCAAAAGAGATACAGATGTGTAGAGCGGACTTATGGACTCTGAGGGAGAAGGAGAGGGAGAGGGAGAGGGAGGGATGATTTGGGAGAATAGCATTGAAATATGTATACTATCATGTAAGAAATGAATTGCCAGTCTATGTTCAATGCAGGATGCAGGATGCTTGGGGCTGGTGTATGGGGATGATCTGGAGGGAAGATGTGGGGTGGGAGGTGGGAGGGGGGTTCATGTTTGGGAGTTCGTGTAAAAAAATAAATAAATATAAAAAAAAAAAAGAAAGCTATGATGGAATGGGTCAGGAAGCATATGCTGCAAGAGTTCTGAGGAGGATGATATCATTATGAGCCAAAGTGGACAAAATGTTGGGAGAGAGGTAATTTTGAGTTAGGAAATATTTCCTGTCTTCAAATGTTAGAACATAAAGCTTCTGTCTACAATGCGGGAGACCCAGGTCCGAGCCCTGGGTTGGGAAGATCCCCTGGAGAAGGAAATGGCAATCCACTCCAGCACTATTGCCTGGAAAATCCCATGGACAGAGGAGCCTGGTAGGCTGCAGTCTATGGTGTCGCAAAGAGTCGGACACGACTGAGCAACTTCATTCATTCATGTGAGCCTTATTTCCCTCTTCCCACAACCACAACAGAACTGTTTCACATTAGTCCCAGATACAACCTCAGTTTCTTTCAAAATACATCAATCCACAGCATAACAGCCACAACCCTTGACATAGCACACCCATTAGCAGTGAGCCACATTTAGCATAAAAGACAGAATTCATCCTCTCAAGACTGGAGGCTAAATCCACAAGGTATTAAAGAGGATCAATGATTTGGTCTCTCTGATGGGAAAAAAAGCAACAAATTAATTTAAGTGTGTGTGTATGTGTGTATGTATGTAAACTATCCAGAGGTAGTCAAGTAATTACAAAATCATTATGTGATGATCTTTAACTCTTAATTTTTTGGTCATGCCACACAGCATGTGGGATCTTCTAAATCCACAAGGTATTAAAGAGGATCAATGATTTGGTCTCTCTGATGGGAAAAAAAGCAACATATTAATTTAAGTGTGTGTGTATGTGTGTATGTATGTAAACTATCCAGAGGTAGTCAAGTAATTACAAAATCATTATGTGATGATCTTTAACTCTTAATTTTTTGGTCATGCCACACAGCATGTGGGATCTTAGTTCCCCGACTAGGGATCAAACCCATGCCCCTGCACTGGAAGCATGAAGTCTCAACCACTGGACCACCAGGGAGGTCCCACATCTTTGGATGGCAGGAGAGAGAATCATTTCAGACTCACCACTTCTACAGCAGATGCTCCACTCCTAAGTAAAGCTGACATTAACCCCTAAAGAGGACCAATAGTTTTGGATCAACAGTACTGATAAGAATCAGATCTGCAAAAATCTGCTTAGGGTTCTTTAAGAGCAAATTATGCCTGATTCAGCTTCCAGAAAAACAAGTAGTTCCTGATCAAAATGTAAAGGAGACATTCTTGCTAAATCAAGTCTCTACCAAACCATCCATCCCGAAAGAAGAAAGGAAGTCTGACAAGGGAACTAAGCCAGCTCATTTGACCCACTGACTTCCTCAACTCTGATCCCAAGGAAGAAGAAGTAAGGTCTCAGCCTCATTTAATCTTTCCGTTTAGGGGCATGAGAAATCCAGTGGAGTCATGACTCTGTTTGCTCATTCATTCAACATCCAATAAAAATGCATGACTTTATCTATGTATATTCATTCACATATGTGGCAATTTAGTAATTCATTAGCAAACATGTGCCAAGAACCTATACTTTTCTAGACATTCTGCTGTAACTGGGGATATAGAAAGGAAAACAAATTCCTGCCTTCAAGGAGCTCACTGTACAGTTGGGCAGATGATGACTGAAAAAAAATGAATGACAACTGAAGAAATGATTGCAGTATGCTGTGAAAAGCCTAGTGATAGGATTATGCAAAATGCATAGCAGAAGCCACAAACGAAAGAGCTCCCAGCCCTACAATTTGCCAAAGTCACTGTCTATGTACAGGACGTTTTTCAAGGCATCCAAGCTTCTCCAAACCACGTAACAATCTATTTCCAGATTCTGGGAGCTTAGTAGAAATCCCACATGCTCCAGGTATATGTAGATTCCAGCTTCTACATACATCACAGCTCTCCCCACACTTAAGTAAATCTGATGCTACTTAGCCCTCTACTGCTGCCAGCTCTACTCTGCTCCAACATCACTGGGCAGGACTGACTTAGAAAAAGGGTAAAATAAAGACTCAAATTAAAGAAAGAGGCAAGAGTTAGCATTTATATGAATTATGACTATGTATCCGGAAAACTCAAAAGAATAGACTGAATAACCATTGGAGTTAGTAGGAGAATACAGTAACATCACTGAAGAACTTCCCATACAAATGGAAACAACAACCAGTTAGAAAGTATAATATATGAGAATCTCATTTATAACATAAGTAATAGTAAATTTCCTGGGTGGCACAGTGGTATAGAATCTACCTGCCAATGCAGGAGACACAGGAGACATGGGTTCAATCCCTGGGTCAGGAAGATCCCTTGGAGGAGGGCATGGCAATCCACTTCATTATTCTTGCCTGGAAAATCCCATGGACTGAAGAGCCTAGCAAGCTACAGTTCGGGGGGTCGCAGAGTTGTACAGAGTCATGCGTTACTGAGCACAATAATAAATTAACAACAAATGTCAAGATTTATATTACAAAACTTTTGATGGGACCAAATATTTAAAGTGATGCCTCACAGATACTATTAAGGAGGGAAAGGGGCTAAGAATTATAAGGATATGGTCCCATAAAACCCAAGATGGGAAAGACCTCTCAAAGAGAGGTGTGGGTGTGGTCTTTGTCTAAAAAAATAAAATAACGTTTACAATGGAACAGTTCCAGCTAGGACTAAACATGACAGAGATAGTTCAAAAGGGAAAAGGCATCTGGAAACTTCCATGGGAACAAAACATATTAAGAAAATTACTACATAGCAAAAACAGTCCCTTTCTTACGGAAAAAGGAGGAGGATATGTTATGCAACAACAAACATGCAAAACAGTCTACAGGAAAATACTCTCTAAGGATGTGAACTGTAATGTTGTAAGAGACAGCAAGAGACTAAAAGCAACCCACTTTGGCATCAATAAAGCAATGATTAAATTACAATGCATAGATACAGTGGAAATCTTTTGTGAATTTATGCACTTTTTATCTGTCCCGATTTGGAAAGATCTCTGCGAGTATATTATTCTTTATTTTATTTTCAAATTTGTACCTGTTGCAGGTTTGGTACCCTGGAAAGTAGGCTCTATGATGATAGGAACAGTGTCTCTTTATTTCACTGCTGTATCCACAGCCATCAGGACAATGCCTGGGACTCCACTGATGTGTAACAAGTATACCTTCAATGAAGAAATTCATTGAAAATGTTTAATAATCACCTGGCATACAGTAAGTTCCTAATAAATATTAGCCAAGATTGCTGGTTTTATTATTATGCTGGGTTTTTTTTTTTTTTTGGAAAGAAACTCAGCCGTATAAAACTGACAAAATAGATATTACTGCACAAGCTATCATAACCAGCCAAAGAAAGCTGCTTTCAAAACCTGCTGCTGAAATGTCTCGGGGCACGGGTTCAGGGAACTTCCTTACTCAAGAAGCTCTTTCCTGGAATATAGCTCTATTAAAAGACAACGAAGTCAGCAGCACAGCTGACACCCCGTTTCCTCTCTGTCCATTCTTGAAGCCTTTTTTAGATGTCAGGCCTCACTAACTTCTCTTTTCCCATCAGTCTGTCACTATTTCAACGTGCGTCCCCCTTACAGGGAGTACCCAGGGCAGTCACACCACTGGCCTCCTTGCCCTTCCTGCCAGCTCTGCAGCAGAGCAAGTTCACGGTATCTGCCCATCTTAGAGGCTGTCAGAGAACCGGCTGGGCCCAGAGAAATTGCTCCAGTGTTTCTCTGCAGTGGGTGTTTGTTTCTTCAATTGTAATGGCGGCTTCCCTAGTGACTCAGATGGTAAGGAACCTGCCTGCAATGTGGGAGACCCAGGTTCAATCCCCGGGTCAGGAAGACCTGCCTGGAGAAGGGACCGGCAACCCACAATGGTATTCTTGCCTGGAGAATTCCATGGACAGAGGAGCCTGGAGGGCTACAGTCCACGGGGTCACAAAGAGTCAGACACAACCGAAGCGACTGACACCATGACCTTGCCACTGTACTATGAACGTCACACATTATTGCATTTATTCCTCACAACTATCTGTGAAGTGGACACTGGGTGACTATTATTTCCTAAGAGGCAGAACTCGAGGCCTAGAGAATTCCAAGGCAGGGCAGGACAAGAATTGTAGCCTCCCGATTTCAAAGCTCCGACTTTAAACCAGCACAGAGACTATATCATCTCAGTGAAGTGAAGATGCTCTTTGCGACCCCATGGACTGTAGCCTACCTGGCTCCTCTGTCCATAGGATTTGCAAGCAATAGTACTGGAGTGGATTGCCATTTCCTTCTCCAGGGGAGCTTCACAACCCAGGGATCGAACCGAGGTCTCCTGCATTGTAGACAGACGCTTTACCATCTGAGCCACCAAGGAAGTCCTGTTTCATCTCAGTTTCACTCCAAATCCTTCCCCAAGACTGATTAGAGTCCTCAGCATTTCCTTCCCGGAGAGGGTAGGCAATGAGAAGAAAAAGTATTAATAAGAAGCAGTGGGAACGACCTGCAACAACCCCTGACATAGAAAAACCAACAGCTACCTTTGGATAGACTTCTGGGCAGATGGGGTGCGTGTCTGACTTTGGTTACTCAGGACAGCACAAGCTTGGCTGTTATGGTTGGGTCAGGTCCAGTCAATGAGGGAATAGCAAAAAGGGAGTTTTGTATACTGTTGGTGGAAATTTCAACCAATACAAACTCTTTTGAAATTCAGCTATACAAATTGTGTTAAGAACCTCATATTGTCCATATCTATCAACACAGTGATGCTAATCACCATAGCAAACAGGTTAAAATATGGAAAAGCATTCTTTTATCCATTCATGACAGACATATCAGTTAGCATCTGTTATTAAGACAGATGTGTTCTAGAGCACTGGGAAAGCAAAGATGAGCAAGGGAGGACAGAATCCTGTCTTCAGAGAGATTGATTTAGTGAGAAAAATAAGAAATACATATTGTTGTTCAGTCTCTATGTCATGTCCAGCTCTTTACAACTCCATAAACTGCAGCATGCCAGGCTTCCCTGTCCTTCACTATCTCCTGGAGTTTGCTCAGATTCATGTCGATTGAGTCAGTGGTGCCATCCAACCATCTCATGCTCTCTTGCCCCCTTCTCCTCTTGCCCTCAGCCTTTCCCAATATCAGTGAGTCGACTCTTTGTATCAGGTGACCAAAGTATTGGAGCCTCAGCATCAGTCCTTCCAAGAAGATTCAGAGTTGATTTCCTTTAGGATTGCATGCTTAAATATATAATAATACCAACCAACTATCCATAAGTGCCAGAAAGAAAATGAGCCTTCTGAGAAAAGAGACAATGAAGGGAGGGGCCAAGGCAGGCACCTCAAAGAAACTGACTGACAAAGATGTGAATGCAGTGAGGAAACAGACTGCTTCCATACACTGGGGCTAGAGAGTTCCAGCATAAATTAAAATCAGTGCAAAGCCCCAGTGGCAAGAGTCAAACTTGATGTGGTTAAAGAATAAGATGATAGTGTGGAACTGGAGTGTTGATTAAAGCAGAGGTGAGTCCATTTCACCAAAATATTCAATCATTTGTAGTGCTGAGGCTAGATAAGCAAACTGCCCTATATCCACTTTATAGACCAACAGTGCTCCAAGAGTTAGCCCAATAGAGGTTGGAATCCTGATTCTGCCATTTGCTAATTGTGTGACCTTATAAGTGTATTTAGTTTATCCATTCCAGTTGATAAATAAGGATAATCAGAGGCCCTCGTTATATAGATAGAGAGAATGAAACAATCCAAGAAAAGTATTTTTCACAGTTCCTGGTAAACTTTGATAACATAAAAGTATGATGCAAATAATAGCAATAGGGTGATGATGATGATGTTTCAAGAACCAGAGGAAATGTTTAGGCTGTGACTTTACAAAGCTAACAAAAGACTACATTATGTATAAATGAGCTCTTACTCTAAAATGAGAAATACATGCCATTTACTATATTTTAACCTAAACATCTCAGGATACAACATACTATAGGCTATATAAGACATCCTGATATTATGTCACTAATGGAGAGTTTGTGTGAATATTAATTAGGTAGAAATAAAAGTTCTATAGGACATTTTTCCCCTTGGTTTCTGCTGATCAGTCTCTGTTTACAGATTTGATTTATCCCAGAGGCGTTTAGGGTGGATTATCACTAATTTGCATCAAGATCTTTATTTTCAATTTCTACCAGAAATCATCTAACTGAAGTACTCATCAACCGATTCTTAGAAAAGTTTTAGTTCTCCCATATACCTTGGAAAACTGATAAATTGTCTTCTAAAATCTCCCTTTCTGTTTTGCAGAACCATACTATTTCTTACCTCTCTTCTGCGTGTGCTCAGCCACTCCGTCGTGGCTTTGTGGCCTCAAGGACTGTACCCCACCAGGCTCTCCTGTCCATGGAGTTTTCCAGGCAAAAAGCCTGGAGTGGGTTGTCATTTCCTCCTCCACTGGGATAAGCAATAAAAAAAAAGTAACTTCCTGATTTTTCCCATTTCCAATTGGCAGGATTAGTACCCTTTGGGGTTACAGAAGATATAATTTCTTTTTTTTTTTACCTCTAGTTCTCACTATAAAGTAGATTATACAAGTAAACTTCATTCTCATGTACATGATATATCCATGGTTATATACTAAAAGTATCAGAGAAAGAATCAAAAGATTTTAGCTCTGGTTTTGATCATGCCCTTTTCTAAATAGGCTTCTTAAACTGAGCCTTGGGTAGCTGAGAAAGAAATGAGAACTTCCTAACCTGTGTTGAGAATAAAAATGAGCTATTGTGGAAAGAACACAGCTTTAGAATCAAGAATTATTTCTACCTTAATCTAGCTCCTTAATCAAAGATCTTGGGCGATAAGACATGGGACTTTTGAACTAACAATATTTTGATGGGAATATGGATTTTCTTAAAGATTGTTTTGCTGTGGGCTATTTTTTAAAGTCTTTTTTAATTTACTACAATATTGCTTTCATTGTTTAAGTTTTGGTTTTTTGGCCACGAGGCATGTGGGATCCTAGCTCCCCAACCAGGGATTGAACCCACACCTCCTGCATTGAAAGGCAAAGGATTAACCACTGGACCACCAAGGAAGTCCCAGGAAGATAGAGTTTGAGTTGATGCTGGAACGGGTCAATAAGGACTCTGGGATGGGCTGAATGTATTTTGCATAGCAGACAGCATGCATCTTTGGGCCTCAGAGAGCAGACTGTGAAAGGTAGGATTTGATCCTCCATTCTAACCCCCAGACCGACCTGTGGATGTGTGACCATATATTGAAAAAGGAGACTTAAAGGTGAAGGAGCTTGCTGTGGGGAGATTATACAGAATTACCCAGGTGAACCCAGCATCACTACAAAGGTCCTTAAAAGGTAGAAAAGGGAGGCAGAGAGTCAAAATCAGAGGAGGAATGAGAAGATGGAAGCAGAGGTCACTTGAAGATAACTTGCTGCTGATTTTGAGGATGAATGAGTCACAGACCAAAGAATGCGGGCAACCTCTGGGAGCTGGAAAAGGCAAGGAAATCGATTCTTCCCTAGAACCTCCAAACAGAACACAATCCTGTCACCACATTGATTTTGGACACACAAAACTTATTTTAGGCCTTTCCCCTCCGGTACTGTATCTTACAGTATGAGTGTATGACAATAAATTTGTGTTGTTTCAAGACACTAATTTTGTGGCTATTTGCTTCAGCAACAATAGGAAACGAATACAGTTTCAGAGCCCCACGCCACACTCCCACACTTCCATCTCTAGGCATATTCCTGCCAGTATCTCAATACTGGTCTCATCTCACACTGAGCCTCATGAATTAAATCAGAGATGTGTGGTGAATCCTTCGGTACTCACTCCCATACAACCTTGGAGTAGCCCTGTGCTTAGTTGCTCAGTCACATCCCGGACTGTACCCTGCCAAGCTCCTCTGTCCCTGGGGATTCTTCAGGCAAGAATACTGGAGTTGGTTGACATTCCCTTCTCCAGAGGATCTTCCCAACCCAGGGACGGAACTCAGGTCTCCTGCACTGCAGGCGGATTCTTTACTGTCTGAGCCACCAGGGAAGCCCTGAGCCAATACCAACTGCCCAAAATGTCAGCCACCTTTATGCTAGAAGGCACTTGTGAATGAGGTTCATCCTAACAGTATGAGGGAGGAAATGAAACAAATATGAGAGGGAGCCAAGATGTGTCTCTTAGGTTCAAACTATGATGTAGCAATAAAACGTCTTTCATTCTCCTCCAGAGAAATGACAGCATGGCCCATTAATGAAGTACCAATGAATGAGAGAGCCAAGATCACAAAAGGGAGAAAGTTACTGAGAAACAAGGGGATGGGTAGAAAGAAGTTCAGCAAGAGCCTGGAAATTTCAGCCCAGCCTTTGGAAATTAGGATGTAATTGCACCTGGGAAATAGAATTTGCTTCCTTATAATTCTATTTCCTACAAGTATTTTTTCTCTTTCTTTTTTTTTTCTTTTTACTTTATTTTACTTTACAGTACTGTATTGGTTTTGGCATACATTGACATGAATCCGTCACGGGTGTACATGAACTCCCAAACATGAAACCCCCTCCCACCTCCCACCCCACATCATCCTCCCGGATCATCCCCATACACCAGCCCCAAGCATCCTGCATCCTGCATCGAACATAGACTGGCGATTCGTTTCTTACATATAAGTATTTTTAAAGTTATTTCAGGGAAAAGAAACTAAATGTTTCTAAACTATATGTTAGGGAAAAGTAGTTGTATGAATATTACTAACAAAGTATGAATAGCTTCACTATATAAAAAATAAAAATTAATAAGAAAAAGTAAGGNATTCGTTTCTTACATACAAGTATTTTTAAAGTTATTTCAGGGAAAAGAAACTAAATGTTTCTAGACTATATGTTAGGGAAAAGTAGTTGTATGAATATTACTAACAAAGTATGAATAGCTTCACTATATAAAAAATAAAAATAAGAAAAAGTAAGGCCTTATTTGTGGAATTAAACATAAAAATTTCAAAAAAATCTATATAAAATAATTTCAGTTGACCAATATAATGAAAAAATGTTTAAATTATGTTGTAATCAGATAAACACAAGTAATACAAGTCAAAATACGAGTGAGAGGGACTTCCCTGGTGGCCAGTGGCTGAGACTCCACACTCCCAATGCAGAGAGTCCCGGTCCAGTCCCTGTCAGAGAAGCGACCCCATATGCCAAAAGGAGAGTTCAGACGCCACAACTGAAGGTTCCAGGTGCCACAGCTAAGACCTGGTGTGGCCAAATAAAGATCTCTTTAAGCTAAAAATACATACATTAAAGGAAAATAGTTGTGAGATTAATTTTTGTCTATCAAACTAGCTAGGAGGTGGGTGATAGATGCATACTGCTATTTGGGATAATATGCTAATAAAATAAGGAACATTTATTGACTACTAACTGTATCTAAGAAGGTGAAATAGTGCTTTGCATATACTGCATATCTCATACTCATCCTCTCATATAGTTACTATTTTAAATCTCACTTTAAGATGAAGAAAAAATGCCTGAGGGCTGAAGATATTTACCTATAATTTATTTGAGGTCACAAAGCCTATAAGATGCTCAACACCATTATCCCACAACTTGAAAAATATGTACCAGAAGCGTAAGTACCATTTGACCCATTATTCTAATTTTAATAATTATTTTGCACAGATGTAATATTAACTACTCGCACAGAAAATGTGTATTAAGGAGTAATTTATAGAAGCAAATGTGGGAAAGTAAAATAGTCAAAATAAATAAGTAATTGTGTAATACTTATTCAATAAAATTTTATTCAGTCTTTAAATGATATGAATGAAGCTGAGAAAATACTTGTACTATAAATGTAGGAGAAAAAATTGGCACAAATTATATCTATATTGTGTTGAAAACAGCCAGCCACTGTGACATTTTACATAAAATGTATAATATTTAATTTTGTTTTTATCAATATATATTTTTCAATCCATTCTGTGAGAAAGTGATAAAAGAATTAAAACTCCAAAAGGGTAAGGAAATTTTCAGTGAAAAGCTATTAGTTGATACTTAGCCTCTCTGTTGGACTGGAGACCAAATCTCTCTGCTACTGAAAATTGTTTAAAATTATGACTAAGGAAAAGGAGGGGATAAGAATTGACTCAAACTCAACAATAGTATCCTGAAGTAGTGAATGTATATGCAAGATGACTTTATCTTGTTTATTCATTTTTTTAATTTTTTTTTCTTTATTTTAATTGGAGGCTAATTACTTTACAATATTGTGGTGGTTTTTGCCATACATTGATATGAATCAGCCATCGGTGCACATGTGTTCCCCATCTTGACCCTCCCTCCCACCTCCCTCTGCATCCCATCCCTCAGAGTCACCCCAGTACACCAGCCCTGAGCACCCTGTCTCATGCATCGAACCTGGACTGAAAAATTATGTTTACTTCCTTATGCTATAAATAGGACATTATACTGATCTACATAACTATATTTTATACTTATTTAAATTTTTTAATATACATTTAATATATTTAAATAATTAAATTAAGAGTACAGCTATATCGCCTATGAATTGTATTTCAGGATAGAAAAGGTGATATTACAAATTTTTAACCACTTTTTCTATATAATTTTTTAAAGTTACACTCCACTTATTACACGCCAGTTACTACAGAATATTGGCTATATTACACTCCAGTTATTATAAAATATTGGCTCTATTCTCCCTGTTGTATAATACATCCTGTTTCCCTTTTCACTTTCATGCATTGGAGAAGGAAATGGCAACCCACTCCAGTGTTCTTGCCTGGAGAATCCCAGGGACGGCAGAGCCAGGTGGGCTGCTGTCTGTGGGGTCGCACAGAGTCGGACACGACTGAAGCGACTTAGCAGCAGCAGCAGCAGCAGCAGCCTATCTTATGCCCAGACATAATACCTCTTACACCCCAACCCTAATTGTGCCCCTCCTGCCCACCTCAGTTTGCTATCTCTGTTGAGTCTGCTTCTTTTTTGTATTCACTAGTTTTTTTTTTTTTTTTTTTCCAATATTCACAGCAGCATTATTTACAATTGCCATGATATGGAAACAAACTAAATGTTCATCAATTGGTAAGTAGATAAAGAAGATGTAATGGTGTGTATATGTATATGCATGTGTATACATATATACATAAACACACACACATAAATAATGGAACACTGCACAGTCATAAAAAGGAATGAAATTTTGCCATTTACAGCAACATGGATTGACATTGGAAGGCATCATGCTAAATGAAGTAAGTCAGACAGACAAAGACAAATATTGTATGATACCACTTACATGTAGAATCTAAAAAGTATCTTGCTTATTTTTTTAAAATTTATTTGTCTGGCTGGATCAGATCTTAGTTTTGGCATGTGGGTTCCTTAGTCTCAGCGTGTAGACTCTTAGGTGTGCCATATGGGGTCTAGTTCCCCAACCAGGGATAGAACCCAGGCCCCCCTCACTGGGAGTGCAGAGTCTTAACACTGGACCATCAGGGAAGTCCCTAAACAATATCTTGCTCATTTTTTAAGGTGTGAAGTATTTCAAATGGCACCAGGACTCGTCACTTGATTTTTATCAACTTTAACATTATACTATATTTTTTCTTCATATTTTAAAATAAACTTAAATTTTAGATGTATCTTTCCATAACTTGTCCCACTCAACATTCTATTTCTGAGAGTTATCCATGGGGATAGATAAACCTCTATTTCATTTATTTTAGCTGCTGCATAGTGGTCCATTTGCATCACGATTTATGTATTTGTATCACAATTTATGTACTCTCTTCCACTGATGAACAATTATTTCTCTCATTCCTATTCCTCTGCAAATATATAAGGTTTTCCTTTGACTATATCTAGAAATGGGTTCAGTTATAAGGTATAAATATCTTCAATTTGGGGCTTCCCTGGTGGCTCAGTGGTAAAGAATCCACCTTCCAATGCGGGAGATGCGGGTTCGATCCCTGTGTCAGGAAGATCCCCTGAAAAAGGAAATGGCAACCAACTCCAGTAGTCTTGCCTGGGAAATCCCATGGACAGAGGAGTCTGGCAGGCTACAGTCCATAGGGTCACAAAAGAGTCAGACAAGACTTAGCAACTAAACAACAACCCTCAATTTACTTGTTAGTATATTTTCCTTCTAGCTGCGTTAGTGAGAAAATAGGAACTGCAGTAATAAACAATCTCAGAATTGCAATGATTCAACACAAAACATCCTTGCTTCTCCTCCTTTTGCTGATCACCTTTTTCTGCATCTTAATTCTCAAAGAAGATAGTTGTCCCTTGGCACTTTATGTCAAGTGACCAACAGGGCTGAGGGATTTTGACTCTAAAGGGAATGTAATTTCCCAAGGGGGCAAACATGGCAAGTCATCCCAAGGCATGCTTCTATTGTTGACAATTATCTAGGGTTGCAAGAGTGGATTTCCAGTTCATAAGGGACTATTACAGACCACCCTTTGTTTCTCTATTGGCAACTGCTGTTTTTGGTATTATTTTCTTTTTATAACTTTTTATTTTATATTGGACTATAGCCAATACTTCCCAGGTGGTGCTAGTGGTAAAGACCCCACCTGCCAAAGCAGGAGACATAAGACATGGTTCAGTCTTGGGTCAGAAAGATCCCCTGGAGGAGGGCATGGCAGTCCACTCCAGTATTCTTGCCTGGAGACTCCCATGGACAGAGGAGCTTGGTGGGTTACAGTCCAGGGTTGCAAAGAGCTGAACATGACTGAAGTGACTCAGCATGCATGCATAGTCAATTAACAATGTTGAGATAGTTTCAGGTGGAAAGCAAAGAAATCCAGCCACACATATACATGTATCTATTTTCCCCCAAACTCCCATGCCATCCAGGCTGCCACATAACATTGAGCAGAGTTCCCTGTGCAGAGGTCCCTGTTGGTTATCCATTTTAAATACAGTGTGTGTACATGTCCATCCCAAACTCTATAACTATCCCGTCCTCCCACCCATCGCCCCTGGTAACTGTAAATTCATTCTCTAAGTCTCTGAGTCTGTTTTTGTTTTGTAAATGAGTTAATTTGTATCATTTCTTTTCAGATTCTGCATACAAGGGATATTATAGAATATTTCCCTTTCTCTGACAGACCACCCTTTTACAGATGACTGGGGAATGAGCTGTTCTCAGTTCCAAAAGAAGTCTCCCCTAGAAGGGCACAAATAGAAACCCTCTCTGTTCTCATATCTACTGAAGATTGCCCAACTTTCTCTGGTGCATGGTTTGCAGAGCAACAGATATAGAAATTTTTCATTTAAAGGTTTTGCTCCCTGGCTATTATACTGTAAGTATTTTTTAAACTTTCTTGAGATCATGAATTGTGACAAAGATCATTGAGTTTCAGATCTCAAGAGGAGAGAAAAAAATAAAGTTCAAGTGGAATAAGAGTAATACATCTGACCTAAAAACCTCTTTCCCAAGCCTAAGCAATTTTAGACAGATGGCCTTTCCAGGGTGATAAATAACTTGAAAGATTTTATCTCAGAATGGAGAAAAATAGGAGGCTGTTGACATGTGGCCTTTTCTAAGCCTGGTAGCCTATGTTCTAGTTTCAACAAGGGCATGTAACCAATATAATACTTGCCATTTGCACTGGCAACCAGTCACGAACAGAAATCACGCTTGCTGTGCATATTCCAAAATCTAACTTTCCCATTGAATTTTCACCTATATGTATAGATTAAAAATATATATTTATATATAATAATTATATTATATATAATATTTCATAATATATTTCATAATATTTTGTGATAAAATGAAATGTTTCATATTTCATAATATTTCAAATATATAATAATTCATAACTCCAGCATCTATGCAGGCAGGGCTTAGGCATAAGACAGCTGTGTGACCTTAGGCAAGTTCAGTTTTAGCTTCTCTCTGTAAAACAAGAGAAATCATCACAGCATTTCCAAAGTCCCATGAAGCTGAAACATTCTGTGAATATGTGGTGCAATACACATCTCATTCTAACACTGACCAGGATCATATCTAATGAGGTAGAGGAGGGGAAA
Organism: Oreotragus oreotragus; assembly: GCA_006410675.1. NCBI lineage: Eukaryota > Metazoa > Chordata > Mammalia > Artiodactyla > Bovidae > Oreotragus > Oreotragus oreotragus. The sequence continues at coordinate 96,313 of SJYX01024693.1, forward strand.
GAGAAGGATCAAAATAATGAGCAACACATGCTGAGCATGAATTTCATGCCAGGTGGTATTATCATCCCTTTACATCCTTGATGTCATTTGCTTAGCCAACCACCACACAAGGTAAGTACAGAACTGTCTTCACTTAGCAGATCTAAGGCATGGACAGAAGGGTTTGAAGGCTGTGGTGACGCTGCAGAGGCAGTTCACCAGTCTACTGGGCTGTAGGGCACAGTTTACAAAGTATTTTCACATATGCAGCTCTCTCTTATAAGCTGGGCAAAAATCTTCTGAGGTATAGATATATGTGTATATATTAATCACCCTTTTAAAACTGAGTGAAATGAAGCTTTTAGTGGTTAAGTAACAGTCCCAGGTCCCTTGGACTTCAAGGAGATCAAACCAGTCCATCCTGAAGGAAATCAGTCCTGAATATTTATTGGAAGGACTGATGCTGAAGCTGAAGCTCCAATACTTTGGTCGCCTGATGGGAAGAACTGACTCACTAGAAAAGACCCTGATGCTGGGAAACAGTGAAAGTGGGAGGAGAAGGGGACGACAGAGGATGAGATAGTTGGATGGCATCACTGACTCAGTGGGCATGAGTTTGAAAGAGCTCCAGGAGTTGGTGAAGGACATAGAAGCCTAGCATGCTACAGTCCATGGGGTAGCAAAAACTGAGCTGAATTGAACAGTCCCAGGTAGAAGTAATGAAGTCAGACTCTGACTCAGGTAGATATCTATCTATTGTGTTGGTTCAAAAGTTCATTTGTTTTTTTCATAACATTTTACAGAAAAAACTGAACAAACTTTTTGGCCAACTCAACATCTGTCTGTCTGTCTAACTATTGGAAAGAGTAGGTCAAAGAGAAAGAATTTATTATAATAAGAAACATGTGTAGCAGACAGCATGGAGAGGGAAAACAGCCCACACTATCCATCTGGAGGAATATCTGGGAATAAAATCTCAGTTTTGTTACATTAAGAAGTTGTTATACATGGGCAAGTTTACTCCATTTTGCTGAGCAGATTCAGAGAGGCCCTCAGTAAGTGGCAATTATCTTCTGCTTTGCAAACAATCCTGCAACTTTATTCCATACAACATTTTGTTCTTGGTGATCATTAACAATATGGACTGTGTAATTTTAAAGTTCTAAGCCATCCAGGGTCTTGCTAGTTCATTTTAAAGTTTTTTTTTTTTAATGTATCCATATTGGCTAATTTATTTTTAATTAGAGAAAAGCAGGATGGTTCTTGTCTAAACTGCCTACAGTTGGTACTGAGAGGCCACATCCTTTCTTTGTGCTCTCTTTCTGCCTTGGATTTCTTCTACACTTAAAAAATAATGAATTAATTTAAAATTCTTAAGGAGATGGGAATACCAGACCACCTTACCTGCCTCCTGAGAAACCTGTATGCAGGTCAAGGAGCAACAGTTAGAACTGGACATGGAACAACAGACTGGTTCCAAATTGGGAAAAGAGTATATCAAGGCTGTATATTGTCACCTTGCTTATTTAACTTATATGCAGAGTACATCATGAGAAATTCTGGGTTGAATGAAGCTCAAGCTGGAATCAAGATTTCAGGAAGAAATATCAATAGCCTCAGATATGCAGATGAAATCACCCTTATGGCAGAAAGTGAAGAAGAACTAAAGAGCCTCTTGATGAAGGTGAACAAGGAAAGTGAAAAGGCTGGCCTAAAGCTCAACATACAAAAAACTAAGATCATGGCATCTGGTCCCATCACTTCATGGCAACTAGATGGGGAAAAATGGAAACTGTAACAGACTTTATTTTCTTGGGCTCTAAAATCACTGCAGACGGTGACTGGAACCATGAAATTAAAGGAAGTTTGCTCCATGGAAGAAAATTTATGACAAACCTAGACAGTGCATTAAAAAGCAGAGACATCACTTTGTGCCAAAGTCTGTCTAGTCAAAGCTATAGTTTTTCCAGTAGTCATGTACAGATGTGAGAATTGGACCAAAAAGAAAGATGAGTGCTAAAGAACTGATGCTTTTGAACTGTGTTGCTGGAGAAGACTCTTGAGAATCCCCTGGACAGCAAGCTGATGAAGCCAGTCAGTCCTAAAGGAAATCAACTCTGAATATTCACTGGAAGGACTGATGCTAAAGCTGAAGTCCCAATACTCTGGCCACCTTGTACGAAGAGCCAACTCATTGGAAAAGACCCTGATACTGGGAAAGATTGAAGACAGGAGGAAAAGGGGATGACAGAGGATGAGATGGTTGAATAGCATCAGCAACTCAATGGACATGAGTTTGAGCAAACTCCAGGAGAACGTGAAGGACAGGGAAGCCTGCAGTGCCACCTTGTACGAAGAGCCAACTCATTGGAAAAGACCCTGATACTGGGAAAGATTGAAGACAGGAGGAAAAGGGGACGACAGAGGATGAGATGGTTGAATAGCATCAGCAACTCAATGGACATGAGTTTGAGCAAACTCCAGGAGAACGTGAAGGACAGGGAAGCCTGCAGTCCATAGGGTCACAAAGAGTTGGACATGATTAAGTGACTGAACAACAGCCTTGTCCAAGGGGCTTCCCAGGCAGCGCTCATGGTAAAGACTTGCCTGCAAATGCAGGAGACATAAGAGATGCAGGTGCATTCCCTGAATTGGGAAGATCCCTTGGAGGAGGGCGTAGCAACCCACTCCAGTATCCTTGCCTGGAGAATCCCATGGACAGAGGAGTCTGGCGGGCTACAGTCCATAGGATCACAAAGACTCAAACACAACTGAAGCAACTTAGCACACACACACATTGCCCAAAGGACTTCCCAGGTGGCAAACTAGTGGTCAAGACTCACCTACCAATGCAGGAGGTAAAAGAGACTCAGGTTCAATCCCTGGGTTGGGAAGATCCCCTGGAATAGGAAACGGCAACACATTTCAGTATTCTTGCCAGAATTCCATAGACAGAGTAGCTTGGAGGGCTATATTCCATACGGTCACAAAGAGTGAAGCAATTTAGCATGCACATATGAATTGGCCAAAGCCAGTCATGACTTTTGTGTTGAATAAGGTGTTTGATGAGAAAATCTCTTATTTCCCTTTCATGGTTCATTAAGGGGGAAATTACCAATTTCCCAAGCATTCTTTCAATTTCTAGCATTGTTTCTAGTTGTCCAAGAAATACTCCAATAAATGGACAAAGGAATAATCAGACTAGACTAGAGTGGAAAGGAAACTTAGAAATTCTCTCATCAAACCTTACCATACCATGCTCAGTCATTCAGCCATGTCTGATTCTTTGGGACTCCAGGGACTGCAGCCCTCCAGGCCCCTCTGTCCATGGGATTTCCCAGGCAAGAATATTTTGGGTTGCCATTTCCTCCTCCAGGGGATCTTCCCCAACCAGAATCAAACCCCCATCTCCTGGGGCACCTGCATTGGTAGGCAGATTCTTTACCACTTAGCCAGCTGGGAAGCCCCATCAAACCTCTTACCTGATGCAAAAATCATCTTGACAAATCCCTTACAGGTGATCAAGTGAAGCCTTGAACACTTGTGGAGAAGGTTACTCAGGATCTCAGATCACAGCTCCAGTTTGTTCATTCCTGCATGTAGCCATCAGATAATGAACATTTACTAAATATCTGCTGCATGGAAGGACTCTCTTAGGCATCATGGATAAGAAAACAAGACAAAGTTGCTCTCTCACAGAGCATACATTCTGGTGGGTGACAAAGAGAAAAACCTAAGCCAATACATACATAATAAAAACCCAAAAAAAGCACAGAATAAGAGAATACAAAAAAGGAGATTTAATGAACTGGTAGAGGATGGAATCCTGAAGGAGGTGACATTGAGCAAAAATTTCTCCCAAATTGAAGGAGTGGCTCATGCACAGACTCGGAAGGAAGAATACTCCAGAGAGAGAAAACAGAAAACGGCCCTGAACTGAAAAAAACCTTGAATTGTTGGTCTCCAGAACAGAAAGAGGAGAAGGCAATGGCACCCCACTCCAGTACTCTTGCCTGGAAAACCCCATGGATGGAGGAGTCTGGTGGGCTGCAGTCCACGGGGTCGCGAGGAGTCGGACACGACTGAGCGACTTCACTTTCACTCTTCACTTTCATGCATTGGAGAAGGAAATGGCAACCCACTCCAGTGTTCTTGCCTGGAGAATCCCAGGGAGAGTGGAGCCTGGTGGGCTGCCGTCTATGGGGTCGCACAGAGTTGGACACGACTGA
>SJYX01024693.1:103111-171750 GCA_006410675.1 Oreotragus oreotragus
CTGCATTTCAGACTCTTTTGTTGACCATGATGGCTACTCCATTTCTTCTGAGGGATTCCTGCCTGCAGTAGTATATATAATGGTCATCAGAGTTAAATTCACCCATTCCAGTCCATTTTAGTTTGCTGATTCCTAGAATGTCGACGTTCACCCTTGCCATCTCTTGTTTGACCACTTCCAATTTGCTTTGATTCAAGGACCTGACATTCCAGGTTCCTATGCAATATTGCTCTTTACAGCATCAGGTCTTGCTTCTATTACCAGTCACATGCACAACTGGGTATTGTTTTTGCTTTGGCTCCATCCCTTCATTCTTTCTGGAGTTATTTCTCCACTGATCTCCAGTAGCATATTGGGCACCTAATGACCTGGGGAGTTCCTCTTGGGCAACCCAAGATGGATGGGTCATGGTGGAGAGGGCTGACAGAACATGGTCCACTGGAGAAGGGAATGGCAAGCCACTTCAGTATTCTTGCCTTGAGAACCCCATGAACAGTATGAAAAAGCAAAATACATGGATACATTATCCCAAAGCAGATATGCTGACAGAATTTTAATACTAGGAGATGAAACAGCACAAATCAGAAGAGGGACAGGCTGATGCTCCATGTTCCCATAAGCCCTAGATATTGAGACTTAGGGAGAGCCTCTCAAGCCTGGTAACCATGGCCTTCCACCCACTATGCCTAACTCACCATCTACAAATCCTCCCCATCATAAATAACTTCATCTCACCTCACTTATGGGCTCCCAAATGTAGAAGCTGAAGCAATGCCTTTGAATTCCAAGGCTGGCCACCACCCCAGACCCAGCTCTATTTCATATTCCCCTCCACATATGTCTTGGAGAAGGCAATGGCACCCCACTCCAGTACTTTTGCCTGGAAAATCCCATGGACGGAGGAGCCTGGTGGGCTGCAGTCCATGGGATCACTGAGAGTCGGACATAACTAAGCAACTTCGCTTTCACTTTTCACTTTCATGCATTGGAGAAGGCAATGGCAGGCCACTCCAGTGTTCTTGCCTGGAGAATCCCAGGGACGGGGGAGCCTGGTGGGCTGCCGTCTATGGGGTCGCGCAAAGTCGGACACGCCTGAAGCAACTTAGCAGCAGCAGCAGCAGCCACATATGTCTACTCTGTCCTCTGGAAAAGTATCTCCAGAAAACTCCTCTGTGACGTACAGTTCTTCCCAGATCATTCACTCCACTCTTTCCACAACAGAACCGTGGCTCTCCTCTAAAGATATTGCTTCTCTCACAGTTTTTTCAACAGCCGTTTTTATTTTAATACAACTGCAAAACAGGTCAGCACACTATTCTCTGCCCACTTTGTGGCTTCTTGTCACTTTTCTGACCACCCTGTTCACTTAAGGCTCGAGATATCTGCTCGACCACTTTGGTACCACCTTCGGGCTTTTACTAGACCCTGAGTTACTCCATCTCATTCACTGAAGAATCTGGGTTGTAAGATATGGAGGCAACCTAAGTATTCATCAACAAATGAATGGATAAAAAAAGCAAAATTACAATAGATGAATGGATAAAGAAGATGCGGTGTATATACTACTCAGCCATAAAAATGAATGAGACGTTGCCACTTGCAGTGACATGGATGGACCTGGAGGATATTATGCTTTGTGAAAGGTCAGACAAAGAAAGACAAAAACTGCATGATGTCGCTTACATGTGAAATCTGAAAAATACGCAAAACTGGTGAACACAACAAAAAAGAAGCAGAATCACAGATAAAGAGAACAAACTAGTGGTTACCAGTGGGGTGAAGGCAAAGGCAATATAGGCATGGGGGTGGGAGGTACAAATTATTAGACATAAGACAGGCTCAAAAATGTATTTAAAAAACAGAATGAATGGTATATGACAGTCCTATATGCAAGGCAGCCAAAGAGACACAGATGTAAAGAACAGGCTTTTGGACTCTGTGGGAGAATGCAAGGGTGCCATGATTTGAAAGTATAGCACTGAAACACGTGTATTACCATATGTAAACTAGACGACCAGGGCAAGTTCGATGCATGGAGCAGGGCACCCAAGGCCAAGGATCTGGGACAACTCAGAGGTGACAGTCCTATATGCAAGGCAGCCAAAGAGACACAGATGTAAAGAACAGGCTTTTGGACTCTGTGGGAGAATGCAAGGGTGCCATGATTTGAAAGTATAGCACTGAAACACGTGTATTACCATATGTAAACTAGACGACCAGGGCAAGTTCGATGCATGGAGCAGGGCACCCAAGGCCAAGGATCTGGGACAACTCAGAGGGATGGGGTAGGAGGAGAGGTGGGAGGAGGGTTCAGGATGGGGGGACACACAGGCATCTGTAGCTGATTCGTGTCGATGTATGGCAAAAATCATCACAATATTGTAAAGTAATTATCCTCCGATTAAATTATTTTTTAAGCAATAAATTATTATCTATTTTTAGCCAAAAAAAAATGAATTAAATGATTAGATAGCATCACAGACCCAATGGACATGAGTTTGAGCAAACTCCAGAAGACAATGAAGGAGAGGAAAGCCTGGCAAGCTGCAATCCATGCAACGAGTCAGATAGGACTTAGTGCTGAACAGCAACAATTATAAAATATGGGGAATATCTGTTGTGCAGTCGCGACCCCATGGGCTGCAGTGCACCAGAATTCCCCATCCTTCACCAGCTCCCGGAGTTTGCTCAAACTCATGTCCATTGAGTCGGTGATGCCATCTAACCATCTCATCCTCTGTCGTCCCCTTCTTCTCCTGCCTCCTTTCTTTCCCAGCATCAGGGTCTTTTCTAATGAGTCGGCTCTCATTACGTGGGCAGAGTATTAGAGCTTCAGCTATGGCATCAGTCCCTTCAATGAATACTCAGGGCTGATTACCTTTAGGACTGACTGGTTTGATGAGGAATATATTAATAGCTAATATTTTGTGTTAACTTAAAGTAAACTTTTTAAATGCATTTTAAAATAATGTTTTTTATTAAAAAGAATCCGGCTTCTGACTCATTTTCCTCACGTTCAATACCTACAAATCATCTGTGACTTGAGTGACAATACAGTGGAGTTATCCAGTAACTTGGCTTCTCAAGAACTTGAACTTCCTTCTCCAAGTCTGATTTACCTCCCAGGTTATTAGCACCTGACGCTGTGCTACCTCTGAAGTTATTGACTCAGCCACTCCTCTTGTGATCATAAATTCTTCTCCTTCATCTTCTTAGTCACCGCTTCATATTTCCCCTATTTTTCAACACTGAAACTTATTGTAAATTGACCTCACTGCCCAAACCAGGATCAATCCCTTTCTTGCCCTAAGCAGTTCATATGACCCATTGTTCCAGCAACTTTTGGACAAAATAGTCCAGGTTCTCCTCCCTCCCTCATTGTCCCTCCCTCATTGTCCCTTTTTAATCTCCAAATACAAAAACCCTTTCTTTGAACACTTCCCTCTGTCTATATATGGGCAATTAAGCATGGCTGGAGAGAAAGATTTAATAGGATATTTCAGTTAAGGTCCCAGCAAGAAATATATAGAAACTCAAATTGGGTTGTTCTGGGAAAAAAAAAAAAAAACTAACAGAGATACTGTTCACAAAGCTGTGAGCAGTGTATTGGGAAACCCAGAATGGATCTTGTGATACCAGGACTAGCAACAGCCAAGGTGAACTGATAACTCCAAGGCCTAAGAGGAGATAAAGGAGGAGCAGCCACCAGTCCCAGAACAAGGCCACCTGGCAGGATCTATGTCCTTCAGGCGAGAGATGCAGTTGAAACTCTAGCAGCCTCAACAATGAAGGAATCAAGGGAACAAACTCTCCCAACCTTCTTCTCCCTCCTTCCCTTTGACTTTCTGCTGAGATTTGCCATTAACAAAACTTTCCAAAGGGCAAAAGAGATGGTAAGTGTAGCCATATAGGTCAGTCTTTAGAGGGTTAGGAGTGGTTTTTAAGGAACAAACTGAGATTATCAAGCACAGTAAGTAGAATGGGACAATCCACAACTTTACATGAAAGATCACCACCCCAACTGGACCTCGAATATATTGACAGCTCTCTTGTTAACACTTTCTCCAACTTTTCACCTTTAATTTCCAAACTTTTCTCTTCTTTGGAACTCCATACTATACCCTTGGTCCCACAGCACAAATGGTCTGACATCTGCTTTCTCAGAGAAAACCATCCAAATACACTGTTACTATAAATCTACAAAAGGCATCTAAGCCATCCTCTCCAACCCTCCATAATGGGGAAAGTGAAGTGAAAGTGTTAGCTGCTCAGTGTGTCTGACTCTTTGCAACCTCATGGACTGCAGCACGCCAGACTCCTCTGCCCATGGAGCTCTCCAGGCAAGAGTCCTGGAGTGGGGTAGTCATTCCCTTCTGAGCCACCAAGGAAGCCCACCCATAACAGATGAGTCTCTTATGCAATACCACTCCCTCCTCTTACATGTTGGATCCCATCCCTTCCCTCCTTCTCAGAAGCTCTTACACTAACAACAATCTGTTTTCTCCCTGCATAAAATCTCCTTCTGCCAGATCCTTTCCCATGAGCATATTGAATATATTTGATATAGCCCATCTTTTAAGAAATGATCTCAACTCCACCTTGGCCTTCCAGTAAGAACTCATGATCGCTCTTCTCTCTTACTGCCAATTTTCCCCCTCCCCACAAAAAAAATGTATATATTTTGTGTGTACACAGACAAGGGGCACCAAGTCCTGGCCTTGAGATAAACTAATCTGGACAGGAGCAGAGGGTGAGCTAGATAACACAATCCCTTTATGTGATGGAGGAAGACCAGAGAGGAGCAGTGACTTGCTCATGATCACACAAGTTTCAGGATTGAAATCCAGTCTGATGGCTCCAGGCTCCTTGGCTGGTGCTTCTTCTACTACATCAAGCAGCCTCCTTCATTTGACTCACCCCAATAGTTGTAAAAGTGTTCATATTTAGAAGGTATTCTTCACTCTCATAAATTACTTTTAATAGCTTGTATAAAATGGAAAAAGTAGTCAAGAAAATGACTCAGGAACCATAAATCTAGCCACATCTCAACTGCCCAAGGCAGAAGAGGGAGGAGGGACCAGGTTGGGGAGAGTGTGTAGGCATTGTTAAAGTGAAATTTTTTAAAGGGCAGTGCCTGACTTCAAAAATCTTTAGGCTCCTCTCTTCGTGCCTTGAGATTTGCTATCATTTAAAACAGTTGTGTCTAAGAGTCTTCAATCTTATTAAAATACTTGGCCATATTAAAGTCACATGACATTATCCCATGATAAATTTTTCTACTCCCCAACCCTGATTTATGAGAGCCAGCTAGTAAATAGTTTCTGATTCAAAGAGTGATTAACCATTATTCACAAAGCAAAATGAGCCTGCCCGGCCATGTCATAAATTTAATGTAAGCTCATCCTGCTTTACTTTTTTATCCACAGTTTTATTCTAATTTCCATCTTCTCCCATCTTGCCATGAACTTCAAGAGATGTACACAAAGGAGTGTGAGACATTTTCTGCCAAACTGTGTCTTTGAGAGATGGTGAGAATGACTTGGGGATCTTGGCAACCGACTATAGTGAATATCAGAACACAGTCAGAAGTGGTCTTTGGGGGAAGTGTGAGATTTGCCATTAACCCCCTGACTTGAATCAATTCAAGTCTAGCCATTAGCGGGAAAACCCCAGCAATCTGGAAAACAAGGAATTTGACTACTGAGGATGTAATATGGGTAGCAAGTGTTTGGAAGATCAATGGTAATTTGAAAGGCTTTCTAACTACAGTGGTGGGAAATCCAGGAAGCGAATCATTCCTCAGAGTGATGGCTGATCAGAGAGTAATTTCCTCCCTGTACCATGGATTTCCAGTCACTAGAGTCATCAGGTTGCCCCAAAGACCCCTCAAAACAATGTGCTGCAATAGTAAAGGGTCTCCTGTGACTCACTACAAACCACATCGGATCTGCTTATTCAGCCTCCTTTCCCACCATTTCCTGCTCACCTTAGGCTCCCAGTTGCTCCCACTCTGGTTTCCCTGATGACTACTCTGCCTGGAAACGCAAGCCCCCTCTCCTCCTGTTTCCCACAATTCTTCCTGGCGTGGGTACTAATCATCACTTGAAATTCATCTCGGTCGTCACCCTTTATGGGATAATCTCCCCCGTATATACCTCCCCTTGTCCTTGATAGCAGCTCTTCTCAAAATTGAATATAAACATAAATCACTGAGGGAACTTGTTAATATGCAGGTTCCCATTCAGTAGGGCTAAGGTGGGGGCTGCTGTTACAGCAAACTCCTAGGTGATGTTTGTTGTTACTGCTGGTCTGTGGACCACACTTTGGGTACCAAGCCTGAGTAGCTTAGGAACACCTCTGCTGACCTCTTGCAGCACCACCCTGTGCATTGAACTCTTTCCTAGAACTCTGCTGCAGTGGCTCAATCACATTTTTTCCTCTACCAGTAAAGACCCCTTGAGGTTCAAAGCTATTCATATAAATATTAAAGTTTCTAGTGATATGAATCCAACTAACTCTAGAATTAAGAAAAGGGAGAGGAATGTTTTGGCGCAATCAACTGAACAAAAAGTCCAGAAATAGCTAGCTTCAGAGACAATTGTACAGGTGTTCAAATGTTGCTGTCAATATACATGTCTTTCCTTTTCTGAGCTCTGTTTGATTCCATGAAGGCTTCTTTAATGGGAAACAAAAATGGTGAACTTAGTAATCTCAAAAGGAAGAAATACACCTTTTTCCAGATGATCACAGACTGAAGGAGAAATAGTTTAAACAACTACAAATCAAAGGTATAACTCCAATAATGGAGACGCCTTGAGGGTGCAATGGACCCTAAGGTGAGAAGGAACATACTCCACCTGGAAAATTCAGAGAGCAGTTGGGAGGGGTGATGAAAGAGGTTTGGGAGAAGTCGTCCAGGGGAGGTGATACCAAACCTAGATCTTGAAGGAAGACTGTTAGTTTCCTAAAGAGCATCCAGGCAGAAGTCATCTTATATGCCCCATCATAGCAACATTATTGTATATAAAAACTGTGAAAGCCAATTTGATATCCAGATAACTGAGATTATAATCCCAAATATCAGGGTATTTGAAAATATCTAAATGATCTGAGTAAGATCACTAATGCTTAATGCTGGTAAGTTAAATGCTTTCTAATCTTTCTGATTTTACAGGTGAGAAAATAAATTAAGACCCAGAAATAAGAGATGATCACACACTTACTGACTCTTCCAAAGAGATTAATAATCCCTCTGCCTTGTCCCTAAATACATAGGAGAAGAGAGTAACACTAACACAACCATAATTTCAGAGATCAATAAAATAACTGTTCCAAGGGAGGCAAATTTCCTTCCAATCAAGCTTTTTACAAGCAAAGAAGTTTTCTAAGAAATACATCCATGCACATTTCAAAAAGACTGCAAAAATGATAGGAGGAAAGAAGTGTCATAAATTAATGCAGCAAATATTTCATACACAGATACTATGGGGCAGGCACAGTGCTGAGGAATCCAAAAGGGTTATGAAGATAAATAAGAGGCCACCTCTGCTGTGTAATGGGAATCATTGAGAAATTACCTCGAGAGATTAAAAATTCCCAAAACTTGGGCTTTAAAAGAGAAAATAACAGGAATGAGTGTCAAGTTACATTGTAAACATATTAAATTCATTTAAGTCACACAACACACCAGAGAACAATTTAAAGACACATGCAAACGTGTACATACATGTGAGGCAGCAGAGCTCACTGGTTATTATTAACCTTGAACCCTCAGATTTTCCAGATGCAAATTCCAACCCCACTGAGAGATAACTGAATGATGTGTGACAAAGCATTTAACTTCTTCTGCCTTAATTCTCAAAACTAAAAAGTAGGAAGAGTGAAGTATATGTATATCACAGTTGCTATGAAGACTAAATTACATCATGCATGTGAAGTGTTTGCAGCAGCTTCTAGAACATTGTTTGGTCTTCTAATAGAAAAATGCTCTGCACTCCATCACACCCTAAGAACATATTCCCTCAGTAATGATGACAATCATGATGATGATGAGGTGGTCTATCAATTCAGTTCAGTTCAGTTTAGTCACTCAGTCGTGTCTGACTCTTTGCAACCCCATGGACCACAACGTGCCAGGCCTTCCTGTCCATCACCAACTCCCAGAGCTTAATCAAACTCATGTCCATCGAGTCGGGAAACACCATCCAACCATCTCATCCTCTGTCATCCCTTCTCCTCCCGCCTTCAATCTTTCCCAGCCTCAGGGTCTTTTCAAATGAGTCAGTTCATTGCATCAGGTGCCAAACTATTAGAGTTTCAGCTTCAACATCAGTCCTTCCAATAAATATTCAAGACCAACTTCCCTTAGGATGAACTGGTTTGATCTCCTTGCAGTCCAAAGTATTCTCAAAAGTCTTCTCCAATGCCACACTTCAAAAGCAACAATTCTTTGGTGCTCAGCTTTCTTTATAGTCTAGTTCTCACATCCATACATGACTACTGGAAAAACCATAGCCTTGACTAGACGGACCTTTGTTGGCAAAGTAATGTCTCTCCTTTTTAATAGGCTGTCTAGGTTGGTCATAGCTTTTCTTCCAGGGAGCAAGGGTCTTTAATTTCACAGCTGCCATCACCATCTGCAGTGATTTTTGAGCCCAAGAAATAAAGTCTCTCACTGTTTCCACTGTGTCCCCATCTATTTGCTATGAAGTGATGGGACTGGATGCCATGACCTTAGTTTTCTGAATGTTGAGTTTCAAGTCAACTTTTTTACTCTTCTCTTTCATTTTCATCAAGAGACTCTTTAGTTCTTCTTCACTTTCTGCCATAAGGGTGGTGTCATCTGGGTATCTGAGGTTATTGATATTTCTCCCGGCAATCTTGATTCCAGATTGTGATTCATCCAACCCAGCATTTCACATGATGTACTCTGCATTATCAGTTATATAAGCAGGGTGACAATATACAGCCTTGACGTACTCCTTTCCCAATTTGGAACCAGTCTGTATTTCCATGTATAGTACTAACTCTTGCTTCTTGACCTGCATACAGATTTCTCAAGAGTCAGGTCAGGTGGTCTGGTATTCCCATCTCTTGAATAATTTTCCAGTTTGTTGTGATCTACACAGTCAAAGGCTTTGATATAGTCAATAAAGCAGAAGTAGATGTTTTTCTGGAACTCTCTTGCTTTTTCAATGTTTTCAATTTGATCTCTGGTTCCTCTGCCTTTTCTAAATCCAGCTAGGACATCTGGAAGTTCATGGTTCACATACTGTTGAAGCCTGGCTTGGAGAATTTTGAGCATTACTTTGCTAGCGTGTGAGATGAGTGCAATTGTGCGGCGGCAGCAGTTTGAACATTCTTTGGCATTACCTTTCTTGGGGAATGGAATGAAAACTGACCTTTTCCAGTCCTGTGGCCACTACTGAGTTTTCCAAATTTATGGGCATATTGAGTGTAGCACTTTCACAACATCATCCTTTAGGATTTGAAATAGCTCAACTGGAATTCCATCACCTCCACTAGCTTTGTTCATAGTGATACTTCCTAAGGCCCACTTGACTTTGCATTCCAGGATGTCTGGCTCTAGGTTAATGATCACACCATCATGGTTATCTGGGTTATGAAAATATTTTTGTATAGTTCTGTGTATTCTTGCCACCTCTTCTTAAATCTTCTGCTTCTGTTAAGTCCATACCATTTCTGTCCTTTATTGTGTCCATCTTTGCATGAAATGTTCTCTTGGTGTCTCTAACTTTCTTGAAGAAATCTCTAGTCTTTCCCATTCTGTTATTTCCTCTATTTCTTTGCATTGATTGCTGAGGAAGGCTTTCTTATCTCTCCTTGCTGTTCTTTGGAACTCTGCATTCAAATGGGTATATCTTTCCTTTTCTCCTTTGCCTTTCACTTTTCTTCTTTTCTCAGCTATTTGTAAGACCTCCTCAGACAACCATTTTGCCTTTTTTGCATTTCTTTTTCTTGGGAATGGTCTTGATCGCTGCCTCTTGTACAATGTCACAAACATCTGTCCATTATTCTTCAGGCACTCTGTCTATCAGATCTAATCCCTTGAATCTATTTGTCACTTCCACTGTATTATCATAAGGGATTTGATTTAGGTCATACCTGAATGGTCTAGGAGTTTCTAGAGGTGCCTGTGGGAATCTGTAATTTCCTAAGCCTTTCTCAGCTCCTTGTAGCTCAGTTGGTAAATAATCCGCCTGCAATGCAGGAGACCCTGGGTTGATTTCTGGGTTGGGGAGATCCACTGGAGAAGGGATAGGCTACCCACTCCAGTATTCTTGGGCTTCCCTTGTGGCTCAGCTGGTAAAGAACCCACCTGCAATGCAGGAGACCTGGGTTTGATCTCTGGGTTGGGGAGATCCCTGGAGAAGGGAAAGGCAACCCATGCCATGATTCTGGCCTAGAGAATTCCAGGGCCTGTGTAGTCCATGGGGTAGCAAAGAGTCAGACACAAATGAGCGACTTTCACTTCTCAGCCCCAGTTGTCTCATGGTGTGAGATGTCAAACTCTTCAGGGGGATCCTGTGGTCCAGAGAGCCCTTAAATGCAATTCCACAGGGATCCAGATCTTTTTGTTTTTTTAACTATCCTCGATTTCCCCAAGGGAGAGCTCCCTCTAGAACCTTACTGCCAGTGAGTATCACTTCCCAGTGATTACTGGGAAGGGCCTTGGACCAGGAGTCAGATATTTATATGCTTGTTCCAATTTAGCCATGGCCACTTTCTAGGACAAATCACTCAAATCTGTGTCTCATTTTCTTCTACTAAAATTGAGGATAAGAGCACCTACTATTCTGCTCCTGAGGCCATTACCAGGATCAAATTAATATGAATGTGCTTTGAATATGAAAGAAGGAAATTAGGAAGGGATGGAGGGACAGAGGAAAGGAGGGAAGGAAGAGTAACCTAACCTCTGCTTTCTCTCTGTCTCCTATATAATAGTTCATGTTAATATTAGTCAACACCAATGACTATATTATCATCATTTCTTGACCTTGATAGTAAATAACTTGTATATTATATCTATAATATTAATAATAGCAAAACAATATTTTAGAATGTCGCTGTTTAGTCACTAAGTCATGTCAACTCTTTCATGACCTCATGGACTGTAGCCCACCAGGCTCATCTGTCCAAGGGAATTTCCAGGCAAGAATATCAGAGTGGGATGCCATTCTTTCTCCAGGGGATCTTCCTGACCCAGGGATCAAACCTGCGTCTTCTGCTTGGCAGGTGGATTCTTTACCACTGAGCCACCTGGGAAGCTCAATTTTAGAGTATTACCCTACAGTTAGAAAATTATTTTTTACTTATTAACTTATTAACTCTCAAATATCCCTATTAGATAGTCAGGGAACTTATTATGACCCTCACTTTAGATGAGGAAATCAGAATTCAGAAAAGTGGAATGATCTTTGAGAACTGCCCAGCTGAAAAAAACCTTTAAAACGGCACCAGAAGCCAGACCCTCAGACTCCTTTTATAACATTCCTTCTCCAAGTACAAATTCATTCCAAGATCTTCTTCTGGTCTGAACCAGCCCCACCCATCTGTATAGAGTACAGGAAGAGCCACTAAGCACTCTTAGAATATGCAGTCCTAATTTACTGAGCTTTTGTAAGGATTACAGGACATTTATACATATGTAAATATGCATGATATTTATGAGCTGAAAAGTGCTGCATATTTAGACTATGAAATTTTTGCACTTTATGTTTCTGTATATGTTCCAGTGACACCTAGTTTATATTCTATGAGAACTTGAATAGAATTTGTGTCCTACTGTTGCGTGAGTGAATTTCAAGTTGTTCAGCTGTATCTGACTCTTTGCTACCCCATGGACTATACAGTCCATGGAATTCTCCAGGCCAGAACACTGGCATGGGTATTTCCCTTCTACAGGGGATCTTCCCAGTCTGGGATTGAACTCAGGTCACCCACATTGCAGGCAAATTCTTTACCAGCTGAGCCACAAGGGAATCCCCAAAATACCGGAGTGGGTACCCTATTCCTTCTCCAGTGGACCTTCCTGACCCAGGAATTGAACCACCATCTCCTGTATTGCAGGCGGATTCTTTACCAACTGAGCTATCAGAGAAACCCACACTGTTGTGTGAAAATTGTATAGATCTTAATTATGTTTAAATAGTTTTTTTTAAGTACTGCATAAATGTTAGACATTATTATCCCATTGTTCTTATTTCAGATGTCTAACATTTGTAATACACATCACAGGTTTCTACCATGCTGGTAGAGTTTGGGTTAACTGATCCACTGTTTGCCTGCAGATTTCACATTTGTCAAATGTGAGGGAAACCAGACTCCATGGGGCAATTAAGCCATCCTAAGCCAGGTCAGAAAAGATGTTTTGCTAGAAGCAATGGGAGCCAGACACATCCAGATATGTGCAAATTATTCACGTGTCTGCTTCAGAGATTGTATCACCCCTTCTTTTTCTGTTCAACTTGACCCTAACCCCATGGACTCAACTCCTCCTTAGGCCGACAGTCCTCACTTGTGCCTTCCACAGTTTTGGCCAATATTTCTCGTGCCTGCTAGGGAGTCTGGTCAACTTGACCTAAGCCAAGCAGTTTATTGAATTTTATTTAAAGGTAGATCATTTCTTTCCCTCAATAAGCAAGTCTAATTCATGGAAAGCCTTCAACAACAAGAGGATTACACTCTACTCAGTTTGGAAAATGAAAATAATAAGCACTGACCTTAAAGTCAGAACTTCAAATAAGGTGATGTGGTGGAAAGAACCCCTTTTTTAAATCAGGGAGACTGAGGTGTCATTCTCTGTTCTGCATTATAAACTTTGAGCTCAAAGTATGCCAAGTAAGAGATACTTTGGATGAAATGTTTACACGTTCTAGGGTCTATATTACTCTTTTGCCTATCTAATTTTGCAATGTCCACATTTAAATGCACATTCATTCAGTTCATATTTACTGAGCGATTAGAATGTGTTAACCACAAAACCACAGCACTGAGCCTGGAACCTACAATCCATTTGGAAAGACACGCACCAAACAAAAAATTACAAGTGTGATAAGCATCAGGAGGGAGAAGTTCATCAGAGTTCTGTGGGATCCTATAATGTGGGTCCTCAAGCCAAATGACAGTCAGGGAAAACCTAAGGGGTGAGCAGAAGCTAGCCAAGCAAAGGAAATGTGGAAGAAGGAGGAGCAGAGCTTTCCACAAAAAAGGGGGGAAAAAAGAAAGTGTGAAAGTTATGCAATAGCAAAGAGTGTGTGACCCATCTGAGGTACTGAAGAAAAGTCCAGAATGACTAAAGCATGGAAAACAGGTGATGTGACAGAAGATGGGTCTGGAGAGATATATACAAGACTTTGTTCAACATTTGAAGAACTTTGGATTTTATCTTCATCTCTATGGGCCATAGAGAATCATAAAATGATTGTAAAAGGGGGTGCTATCGAATTAGATTTGGGGCTTTAAATGTACCCTCTGACTGCAAGTAGAGAACATTCAGAAATCAGGGTGGGCACAGGAAGATGCAGGAGGCTAGAAGTGAAAAGACAGACCACGGACTGAAGTAGTAGGAGCAGAGAGAAGCAGACAGATTTGAAAAGTGGTCAGTACTTAAGCAGCAGGACTTGACTGATGGGATGAGGAAGCGATGTAGAAGAGACAAAATCACTCCCAAAAGTCAGACTTGATCAACTGGGTGACTGGTGGCTCCATTTATTAAAGTAGAATATACTAGAGAAACAAGTGCTTATGGAGAAAGGAAGATTGCAGACATGAGGAAAGAAAAGCTAAAAGTAAACTTCCCAGGGTTGTACAGTTGCTGAGTGGCAGAGCTGAGATTTAATCAGATAATGAAACTTCAAAGCCCCAGAGCTTTACCGTGGTACACTGTTTTGACTAACCTGTCTTGGCTTCTGTTTCCTCATCTGTAACATAGATGTAATCACACTAGCCCTACAGGTAGGTGGTTATTGGGCTTCCCTGGTGGCTCAGCTGGTAAAGAATCTGCTTGCAATGCAGGAGACCCAAGTTTAATCCCTGAGTCAGGAAGATCTCCTAAAGAAAGGAATGGCAACCCACTCCAGTATTTTTTGCCTGGAGAATTTGATGGACTGGGAGCCTGGCAGGCTACAGTCCATGGGTTGCAAAGAGTCAGACACAAATGAGAGACTAACACCTTCACTTTTTCACTTTACAGGTGGCTATTAAAGTTACTTATTTAAATCATATTGTTTTCTAGGAGGAGTTTTCCATCTGCTTAGAGCTGATTTAATAACACTTCAACTTAATAACTTCCCACCACCAAAACAGAAAAAGATGTCCAAGATTATGGGTAAAATTACAATTTTTATGGAGAACAGAGGACAGCATTTAAGATTTTCTCTGTATATTTCCTATAACTTTCCTCTACAGTGAGACATGGGGAGGAATATGAGTTTGCTTCGTGTCTGTAAGTATACGTCAAAACTGGAAAAAGCCAAGCCACCATCAGCCCAGAAGACCACATCTCATCATGACGTAGGTTGTCATTATGACCTATTAAACATGTATGCATAAAAACATTTACGTAAAACTGAACTTGGATATTGCAGCTCATGAACAGTTCAAAGCATGTGGGAAAAAGTCGGAAAAAAAGTTTCATTGGTTAAGCCATTTGATGTCACTTGAGATCATTTGAGATGACACAGCCAAGAATCAGGGAGCAAAATATTAGGTAAGTTGTCAATACGAAATTTCCTCTAATTCCTGCCCTTGACAACCTAGTGAAGCCTTTGAACTGTGGTATTGGAGAAGACTATTGAGAGTCCCTTGGACTGCAAGGAGATCCAATCAGTTCATCGTAAAGGAAATCAGTCCTGAATATTCATCGGAAGGGCTGATGCTGAAGCTGAAACTCCAATACTTTGGCCACCTGATGCAAAGAACTGATTAATTTTAAAAGACCCTGATGCTGGGAAAGATCGAAGGCAAAAAAAAAAAAAAGATTGAAGGCAGGAGGAGAAGGGGGTGACAGAGGATGAGATGGTTGGATGGCATCACCAACTCAATAGACATGAGTTTGAGTAAGCTTTGGGAGTTGGTGATGGACAGGGAAGCCTGGCATACTGCAGTCCATGGGGTCGCAAAGAGTCAGACATGACTGAGCTACTGAACTGAACTGACAACCTATGCCCGCTAGGTGGTCCCCCCAGTCTCCTACGTTCTTGGCCAAGGGATTAGCTCCTGTCCTGTCCTCCTGCGAAGGACAAGAGGAGGGAGCACTTCCTCGGAATCAAGTCCTGGGAATGCTGACGGTGGAACTGGATGTCCAGCTTCCAGACGGCTGCTCTGAGTTCTGTTGTATCTCCATGGTCTCTAGTCCCTGACTGGTTTCTGAGCAGCCTTTCACCTTAGCCTCAGGTCTTTTTCTTATTTTCTGTTCCTGAGCTGTAGTGCGTGAGTGCACATGCCACCTTCCCACGCAGCTCCCTGTTCATCCAAGCTCCACTGTCTTTCCTCTGCCTCTGTCTACTTCCCACTTGTTTCCACTGTCTGCCTCGCTCTACTCCAGCCTCCTGCCATATTTCCAACCGTCTACAGGCCCAACATGACCTTAAAACAGCTCACAGGTTACATTTCCCTCCAAGGCTTCAAATGATAACCTCTGCCATTTCCAAGCTCCAGAGTTACCTCTCCAAGAGTTTTCCCTGCTCCTCCAGGCTCCCATTACTCACGTGAGCCTTTAGGGTTCCCACCCATTACTTACTCCTTGTTGTTGAAAAGTCTACTTTATAGGTCTTTCATCCCTCCTAGGATACTTGAGGACTGAGAGAAGTCTTGTATCTTCTATATCCCCAAGGCTTACCATCAGTTCAGTTCAGTTCAGTCGCTCAGTCGTGTCCGACTCTTTGCNGGCTTTGTTGACTTAACCCCTCACTTTGATCAAGCTCCAGAATCTCTTCCAACAGCAGGGCCTATATTGTATCAAGTTGTGGTATATATAGTATCATACAGGGTTGTATTTTACAGAAGGCAGAGAAGTGAATGTATACCAATTAACATTACAGATGGAGTTACTTGTCCTCCACATATTCAAATTTTTAGGTAATTATCTGTCTCATTTTGGCCTAAAGGAGTCAGGGGAAATCTGCTGGAAGCACCTCAGTCACTTAAAACAGAAGGGTAAACTGTTTTCAGAACCCAGTTCCTATCTCCTCACTCCCTCCTAAGGACAACTATTTTCATGATTAGAACAAAAAGTAGTTTGTATTTTCAAGTAAAACCAATCATTCATCAGTTTACCAAGTTCCAGGACCATGGCTTATAGATCTCATTTTGGGCTTCCCTGATAGCTCAGTTGGTAAAGAATCTGCCTACTATGCAGGAGACTCCAGTTCTATTCCTGGGTTGGGAAGATCTGCTGGAGAAGGGATAGGCTACCCACTCCAGTATTCTTGGGCTTCCCTTGTGGCTCACCTGGTAAAGAATTTGCCTGCAATGAAGGAGATCTGGGTTCAATCCCTGGATTGGGAAGATCCCCTGGAGAAGGAAGAGGCTACCCACTGTAGTATTCTAGCCTGGAGAATTCCACGGACTGTATCATCCTCAGGGTCGCAGAGTCAGACACGACTAAGCGACTTTCACTTTCAAGGTGGGAGGGGAAAACAGAGAAAGAAGCAAAGTACAGACCATCTGGAAGAGGGTAGGTCATTGATAATTGTGTGTTCAACAAACGAATCAGAAAATTTTAGACTTCTTTGAACTCTAATATCTTTGGGATCGCAGGGTGATTCCATCAGACCCTTGAACCAATTCCTGCTTTGGAAGGGCTCTGGGCTCATGTCTGGATATTCCACATCTCACACTTTTCTAGGAGGTCTAAGATTAACTGAGACTTGATCTTCCAACTTAGCTTTGGTCCTTGACCATTTCTGTCCACATTTCTATTTCTCTAATTTCCTCAAACACCAGCCTATGAAAAACCATTGATTTTTCCCCTTTCTCTCTAGATACGTAAATTCTTGTGTATGTTGCTGGAGGGGGGAGAGTAAGAACCTTAACATGAGATCTATCCAGTTAATTAACTCTATCCAGTTAATGTAATTTCAAGTGCACAAGACAGTATTGTGAAGTGCAGGCACAGTGTTGTATAGCCGATCTCTAGAATTTAAGCTTCTTGCAAAATTGAAACTGTATATCAGTTGAACAGGGCTTCCCTGGTGGCTCAGCAGTGAAAATTCCACCTGCCAATGCAGGAGATGTAGGAGACTTGGGTTCAAACCCTGGATCAGAAAGATTCCCTGAAGGAGAAAATGGCAACCTACTCCAATATTCTTGCCTGGAAAATCCCATGGGCAGAGGAGCCTGGTGGGCTACAGTCCTTGGAGTCACAAAGAGTCGGACACAACTGTACAACCTAACGTGAGCACACACCAGTTGAATAGTGTTGAAGAAAGTTACATAATATAACTGAGACTGTGCTAGGCTGGAGGATATGAGTCCTTCTCTGTCATGAGTGTCCAAGGACAGGTCTGCTAATTTCTCTCTACCCTCAGTTGCGTCAAAGACAAGAGGAGTGTAATGATCATTTCCCTGTCTGCCTCACATGATTATAATGAAAGCCATGAAACCACATTTGGCTTTACAAATATTATTACTACATATTTAAACACTCTGAGGTGCTACAATGCTAATGTGTGAAAAATATTTACATTTTAGGAGGAATAATAATAGCGATCAGGGACTCATGGAACCTCCCAGCCACTAAATGTGTTTTCTTTGGCCCCCATGGTATTTGTATATATTGGGGCTGGTACTGAAAAAGAAAAGGATTTTATATTTAAAAACCAAAAACAAAAAACAGAACTCTAGTTTTTCTTGAAAACTGGAGTTCTAACACAGGGCCTGCTTTCCCACAGGGTACGTTTGGCTGGGCTGAGTAGCACCTGCCTTTCTGGGTAAGTCATAAGCTCTCCAATTTACTACAGGCCTTACTTGTCACACAGGTGTATGTGCATTTACACACACCTGTTTCACTCATTTTGGCTAAAGGTCTGGACCCAGTAGCCATTTTTCTCCTGATCCCCTGGAGTCACTGAAATAGCGAGAACAAGAAAATCATAAATTCAAATCTTGACTTTTCCACTTAAAACCTAGGAAATATAGACAAATAATTAACCCACCTGAAATCATTCATCTTCTCACTTTTTTATGGATATAAAATTACCTACTATGTAGAGTTTGATGAGGTTTAGACACACTATTTGTACAATATTAGGCACATATTCATTAAAATATGTCATATTATTTGGGTTTTTTAAAGAGTTTTTTGGGTGCAGACCATTTTTAAAGTTTTTATTGAATTTGTTACAAGATTGATTCTGTTTTCTGTTTTGGTTTTTTGGTCACAAGGCACAAGGGATATTAGATCCTCACCCAGGGGTTGAACCTGCACTCCCTGCTTTGGAAGGTGAAGTCTTAACCACTGGACTGCCAGGGAAGTTCCAAGGTGTCATATTATTTGAAATGGAATTTTTACTGGGAGAAAATTACAACAAAAGGAAATTATTGCTAATGAGAGAAATATAGGCATTGGGAAAAAGATGATTTTCAATAGAGTAAATTCAGTATGTATGACCTGAGCCTTACGGGAGACCACATAGCTGCTACTAGAACTTCAGTCATTAACACAAATAACTAATGGTCTGTCACAATAACCAGGCAGCCTCTGACAACCTTCAACTTTCAGTCTCTAATTACAGGGACGTGTGTGTGTGTGTGTGTGTGTGTGTGTGTGTGTGTTTATTTCTTTTTCCCAACCCCTGTGTTTTGTCATGTTATTCTCTTACAGGGACGTGTGGGTGTGTGGGTGTGTGTGTGTGTGTGTGTGTGTGTGTGTTTATTTCTTCTTCCCAGCCCCTGTGTTTTGTCATGTTACTCTCTCCTCTATCTGGCCAAATCTTTATGCATCTCAACTTTCAGGATCCCGCTTGCCTGTCCATTTTCTGAGACATCCTCCCTGATATCCTCAGGTGAGATTATCTGTTCCCTCCTCTATGCCTCCGATGGTGCTTGTGATTCTCCCCTGTCACTAACAATAATTTCTAGATGTTTCTGTGAAGGTCTAATTTTGATGACATAACATTTAAATCAATAGACTTTGAGTAAAGCAGAGTACCCTCCATAATATGAGTGGGCTTCATCTGATCAGCTGAAGATCTTAGAAGACTAACGTCTCTAAGAGAGATGGAATTTTGACTTTGGATTTGAACTGCAAACATCCCCCTGGGTCTCCAGCCTGCAGGCCTACTCTACCAATTTTGAACCTGTCAGCCTCCACAGTCTTGGAGACAGCTGCTTAAAATAAATCTCTCCAGATAGATGATTGATAGATAGATGGATGGATGGATGGATGGATGGATAGATGGATAGGTGGATGGATGGATAGAAATGGAGATACATATCCTGTTGATTCTTTTCTCTGGAGAACCCTAACACAATGTCCTATGAACCTCTTTCTCTTCTGTGTATGTGATATACAGCAGACACTCAGGAATGTGGAATAGGTAAGCAAATAAATTGACTTTTGAATGAATGATAGTATGGAAAGAACTTTTAATTGCAAAAAAAAAAAAAAAGTTAGTTTAGTTCACTTTTTAAACCCCTCTCTGACTTTAGAAATCTGCCATTCTATTCCCATTCACTTAATGGAATAGCTTTCTTCCCCAAAGTTACAGAAAACTTAGGCCACCTTATACTACAGTTTTGCAGCTCCCTCTTAAATTGAGAATTCCTTGAAGACAGAGAAATTTAACTGTTACCTTCTCCTGTTCTAGTGCAGTACCTGATACTTAATAAAAGATACTCAGTGAACAATTCCAATAAATTAAACTTCACTGAACTATTCCTCAAGTCTGTCTCCAAGTGTTCCTTCCAAGTGAGGCTCCCATAGGCAGCAGGTCTACTAATAAATAATGAACTGTTTTGCTCATTTGTCATATTTTTATAATTGTGTTAATGCACCATATTGATTTTTGTGTAACATTTTTAATAAAAATCCTGAAGTCTCTCAATGCCAACCACCAGTAATAAATGCTAAATTAGATTGGGACCCATTTAAAAGTTATTTTTCTTTTAGTTCATTGAATAGGGATTAAGTTAGTGGGAGAAAAAAAAAAAAACAGACTAAATGGGAAAGTGTAAACTTAAAAAGAATTACACAGGCTAAACTAAGTCCCATTTGCTTAGTACCTTACTGTTTACAAAACATGGCACTATTTCATGATGTTAAAACAACCTGAACTGCTTAATAATAACCTCCTTTCATGAGTCAGAAGACAGATCCAGAGTGACTCAACTTTTTTTTGAAAGACATGTTTTAATATTACATTATAAAAATTGGAAGGGAAGAGGTAAAATAATCAACTTTTTCATCATGTTTTATCATGTTTACTGTGTGCTAGGCACAACTAACTACATGCTTTAAATAGGTGAACTCATTAATCGTTAATATTTTTATTTTTAATTGATGATTGCTTTACAAAATTGGTTTGATTTCTATCATACATCAACATGAATTAACCATAGGTGTACATATGTCCTCTCCCTCCTGAATCTCCCTCCCACCCATTCCCACCCCTCTAGGTTATTGCAGAGCCCCAGTTTGAGTTCCCTGAGTCATACAGCAAATCACAAGAGATGTTCTTTTCTCGTTAAAGTCAGGGGACTGAAGACAAGAGAAGTTAGGCAGCCTGTCTGTGGTGGTTCTTTTTATGCGTCAGCTGGACTGGTTCACAGGGTGTAGACACATCTGGTTGAGCATGGTATCTGGGTGTGTCCAAGGAGGTGTTTCTGAATGAGATCACTGTTTGCATGAGTGAGTGAAGCAGACTGCCCTCTACAACATAAGTGAGCATTATGAAATCCTACGAGGGCCTGAATCGAATGAAAAGGCAGGGGAAGGGAGAATTTGACCTCTTCTGTCTGACTCTTTCAGCTGGAACTCTGGTCTCTCCTGTCCTCAGATTGAGACTTACACCATTGTCTCCCAGGGTTCTGACTTGAGCTGAATTACACCACCCACCTTCCTGGACCTCCTTGAAGGCAGCAGATTGAAGGACTACTGTTAATAGGATGTATATCTTATTGGTTCTGTTGTGCAGGAGAACCTCAATTAATACCTTGTCCATGGTGAGATAGCTCAAAATCACACAATTAGCCTCTTTGGGGCCAGAACTCAAACCAGGCTTTTTGAATCCAAAATCTCTTCTTTCTCTGTACCCAGCTGTCCTGAGACCACCCCCATGACACATGAAATCCTCATGCAAAGATCTGTGGTTGATAATGGGCTTGATTTATATTTTTTCCTCAGACTGCACAGCTTGGAAGCATCAAGGAGAAGATCCCCTTTACTATTAAGTCATCTTCAGTTCAGTTCAGTCACTCAGTCATGTCCGACTCTTTGAGACCCCATGAATCGCAGCACGCCAGGCCTCCCTGTCCATCACTAACTCCCAGAGTTCACTCAAACTCACATCCATCGAGTCGGTGATGCCATCCAGTCATCTCATCCTCTGTCGTCCCCTTCTCCTCCTGCCCCCAATCCCTCCCAGTATCAGAGTCTTTTCCAATGAGTCAACTCTTCACATGAGGTGGCCAAAGTACTGGAGTTTCAGCTTTAGCATCATTCCTTCCAAAGAAATCCCAGGGTTGATCTTCTTCAGAATGGACTGGTTGGATCTCCTTGCAGTCCAAGGGACTCTCAAGAGTCTTCTCCAACACCACAGCTCAAAAGCATCAATTCTTCTGCGCTCAGCCTTCTTCACAGTCCAACTCTCACATCCACACATGACCACAGGAAAAACCATAGCCTTGACTAGACGGACCTTAGTCAGCAAAGTAATGTCTCTGCTTTTGAATATGCTTTCTAGGTTGGTCATAACTTTTCTTCCAAGGAGTAAGCATCTTTTAATTTCATGGCTGCAGTCACCATCTGCAGTGATTTTGGAGCCCAAAAAAATAAAGTCTGACACTGTTTCCACTGTTTCCCCATCTATTTCCCATGAAGCGATGGGATCGGATGCCATGATCTTTGTTTTCTGAATGTTGAGCATTAAGCCAACTTTTTCACTCTCCACTTTCACTTTCATCAAGAGGCTTTTTAGTTCCTCTTCACTTTCTGCCATAAGGCTAATGTCATCTGCATGTCTGAGGTTATTAATATTTCTTCTAGCAATCTTGATTCCAGCTTGTGCTCCATCCAGCCCAGCATTTCTCATGATATACTCTGCATATAAGTTAAACAAGCAGGGTGAAAATATACAGCCTTGATGTACTCCTTTCCCTATTTGGAAACCTGTCTCTTATACACATCTAGATGTGTATAAGAGACAGCAGCAGGAATGCTCAGGAACAAATTTACATTCTATCTCTGTGAATAGATGCAGTAGCTACTACAAATTACAGATGTTCTGTAATATAGCTGAAAACTTTGTAGGCAGCTTTTCTAAGCAGTGTTCCACTGCTCATTGACATTCTCTGACACTGTGGATATTTCCTGAAGGGAAGAGGAGTTTTGGGGTCCTTCGTGTCATATACTTTATCTCCTTCTTGGATATTCATGATGTATATATTGGTGTCTGATAAGTTCTAATAAGTCTAAGTCTTATAAGTCTGACAATTTAGAATCAAAACAAAAAGAGCTTTTTAAAGCTTTGTTTAGTTCTATAGTTATAAAACTTCATTGATCACAGAATCTTAAAAAAAATTTACCTCAGAAGTCTCTAATTTTATAGGAAACACTTTTGGGGGAATACTGTCTTCAGTAATCTGTAATCAAACCCTATTTATTGGATTCATGTCAGTACACAAGTTGTCTCTTGACAGGGCAAAACATGACTCTTTCTACTTCTGCAAAGCAAAGAGTCCAGTTGTGTATATTGGACCACATGACTGATGAGGTCCCTTTGAGCTCTAAGGTTTGTGATTCTTGATTTTTAAAATGAAGAAAAGTGTCTCAAGAGTATCTGCTCATAGAATTAAGAATTTAACTTTATGAATGTGAAGACTAAAATTAGTAATCAAAATAGTGTATGTAACATTTCTGGTGCTGTTTATTCATGTCTAATCTAAAAGATTGCTTTAAAAATCATGTTTATAAAAACAGCTCCCAGGAGAGTTTACAAAGATACACATTTCCTTTGAAAAGCCTCTGAGTCAAAAGATGTAGGATTTTCATTTGAACTCCTGTTTGGGTATAGAATTTATAACCTGCTTCCTGCTTTGATAAAGGCTTTTTCCCAATGGGGTTGATGCAGCTTCATGGTGTATCTCCAGGGGGTTGTGCAACTAGATTTACTCCTGAAGCACGTAGCTCATTCAGAGACTGTGTTGTTCGTTTACGAGGCACTTTTGACATTAAGACCCTTCCCCTCCACACTCCCTGTTAAAACTCAACAAACAGAAGCCAACAGCAAGGTCCTCAAGCCCCTGCCATGTTTGTGTTACTTGGGTGGGAGCCTAGACTTGCCTTAGACAACACACCTAGCTTCTGGAATTGTTCCATCCCCTTGACCACTGAGCCAGACCCAAGGGGAAATAGCAAGGCAAAATCACCTTCAAAGAGATGGACTGCAGGCAGCAAGGACAGGTCCTCAAGCCTGGGTCTTAGCTTGGCATCCAGCTTCCTCGAGCAGCACGGTCCTGGATGTGGCACCATAACCCCAGTAGATTTCATTGTCCTCCTCTCTGTGTATGCCTGCAGAAGGGTGCAATTTCATTATTTCTCTGGACCACTTGTCCCTCTGAATGTATTTCTGAGTTTTTCTCCTGTTTGACTATGCCTACTATGTGTCAGGTATTATGTCACAATAACACATATCCCCTTGTCCTTTCCCTTGAGGAACTCATAGTGTTGAAGAGCAGATGGCACCAGGAAAAAATTTTCATCCAACATGACCGAGACTCCAAGACAAATGAGGAAGTAATGGAGGTGACATGTGAGTCAGGTCTTAGAAAATGTGCTGGACACTGATTTTGCCACTAATGGAATTACTTTTTCTGAGTAAAGGCAACCAGCCTGCTAAAGCAGGAAGTGTAAACTTAAGAACTTGTTTTGGATTCACTCAGTAGACTAGCTGACTAAACCTATTAGGCAAAGTCTAGACTCTGACTTCAAGCAATTCAGTGAATATTCAGGCTTTAAGCATTTCAGTTATTGGAGGAAGATACCATCTGGAAAGTGGACTCTCTGGAACTCACTCTCAAGTTTCCTGTTGCAAAAATGTTCTAGGGATACTTTTGATTTGTGGAATGCCTGGAATTAACTTTGCTTTATGTTTAATAATGCCTAGGTTCCCAGTCTCGTGGCAGACAGAAAATAAATGGCATGTTTAAATTGCTATGTAGGTGAAAAGAAAGACCACTACTGAAGAATGGGTTTTAATTTAAATTTCAGAGGACATTTTACAAAGTACATGAACTTAACAGGTAAGCTCGCTCCTTGAGTTTGCTGTTCTAGAGACAGCTGACCCTGGAAGGTGGGTAGCAGCAGATCCAGTGCTGGGCAGAATTTTGTGGATCTTTTTCAAGTTACCTTTATGAGGAAAAACCATGGGTGTCAACCATGTGACATAATATCCATCCCTTCCCTGACCGTACAAATAGTTTTCTAATTTGATGTTGTAGAAAATCTTTCACTGTAAAAGTACTCCTTTTCTTTAGATTTAGCGCTTAAGATGTCCCCCAACCCCCTCTTCCCAAAATTCATTCTAATTGTGAATTTTGACTGTCTCTGTTTATTATATTTATACCAGATAGTATCTTTGTCTTCTCTTCTGCCACGGGTTGAGACAATATTCATCCAGCTGGCTTTCCAGACTCCAGACTTAAATGGTACCCTTCACTACGTGGGACTGGCTTAGCATTTGAAAGCAGCACTTATGTTTCAGATTTTAATTTGAAACCGAAGGTGTGCTATTTCTAGACTTGAGTCTTGCTTCCCACTATTTGTTATCATACACTTCCTCTTGGCATTTCAGTGGGTGCCTGTGACTCCTGCTGGACCTCAAACTCCTTAAGAACAAGGAATTTGTTGTTGCTGTTCAGTCAGTTGTGTCTGACTTTTGCAATTCCATGCAAAAAGTCTGCAGCACAGCAGGCTTTCCTGTCCTTCACTACCTCCCAGAGTTTGCTCAAACATGTCCATGGGAGAAGACTCTTGAGAGTCCCTAGGACTGCAAGGAGATCAAGCCAGTCAATCCTAAAGGAAATCAATCCTGAATAGTCACTGGAAGGACTGATATGGAAGCTCCAATACTTTGGCCACCTGATGTGAAGAGTCGACTCATTAGAAAAGACCCTGATGCTGGGAAAGATTGAGGGCAGGAGGAGAAGTACACACCAGTTGAATAGTGTTGAAGAAAGTTACATAATATAACTGAGACTGTGCTAGGCTGGAGGATATGAGTCCTTCTCTGTCATGAGTGTCCAAGGACAGGTCTGCTAATTTCTCTCTACCCTCAGTTGCGTCAAAGACAAGAGGAGTGTAATGATCATTTCCCTGTCTGCCTCACATGATTATAATGAAAGCCATGAAACCACATTTGGCTTTACAAATATTATTACTACATATTTAAACACTCTGAGGTGCTACAATGCTAATGTGTGAAAAATATTTACATTTTAGGAGGAATAATAATAGCGATCAGGGACTCATGGAACCTCCCAGCCACTAAATGTGTTTTCTTTGGCCCCCATGGTATTTGTATATATTGGGGCTGGTACTGAAAAAGAAAAGGATTTTATATTTAAAGACCAAAAACAAAAAACAGAACTCTAGTTTTTCTTGAAAACTGGAGTTCTAACACAGGGCCTGCTTTCCCACAGGGTACGTTTGGCTGGGCTGAGTAGCACCTGCCTTTCTGGGTAAGTCATAAGCTCTCCAATTTACTACAGGCCTTACTTGTCACACAGGTGTATGTGCATTTACACACACCTGTTTCACTCATTTTGGCTAAAGGTCTGGACCCAGTAGCCATTTTTCTCCTGATCCCCTGGAGTCACTGAAATAGCGAGAACAAGAAAATCATAAATTCAAATCTTGACTTTTCCACTTAAAACCTAGGAAATATAGACAAATAATTAACCCACCTGAAATCATTCATCTTCTCACTTTTTTATGGATATAAAATTACCTACTATGTAGAGTTTGATGAGGTTTAGACACACTATTTGTACAATATTAGGCACATATTCATTAAAATATGTCATATTATTTGGGTTTTTTAAAGATTTTTTTGGGTGCAGGCCATTTTTAAAATTTTTATTGAATTTGTTACAAGATTGATTCTGTTTTCTGTTTTGGTTTTTTGGTCACAAGGCACAAGGGATATTAGATCCTCACCCAGGGGTTGAACCTGCACTCCCTGCTTTGGAAGGTGAAGTCTTAACCACTGGACTGCCAGGGAAGTTCCAAGGTGTCATATTATTTGAAATGGAATTTTTACTGGGAGAAAATTACAACAAAAGGAAATTATTGCTAATGAGAGAAATATAGGCATTGGGAAAAAGATGATTTTCAATAGAGTAAATTCAGTATGTATGACCTGAGCCTTACGGGAGACCACATAGCTGCTACTAGAACTTCAGGNTAATCCTTTTCCTATTTGAAACCAGTCTGTTGTTCCATGTCCAGTTCTAACTGTTGCTTCCTGACCTGCATACAGATTTCTCAAGAGGCAGGACAGGTGGTCTGCTATTCCCATCTCTCTCAGAATTTTCCACAGTTTATTGTAATCCACACAGTCAAAGGCTTTGGCATAGTCAATAAAGCAGAGATAGATGTTTTTCTGAAACTCTCTTGCTTTTTCCATGATCCAGTGGATGTTGGCAATTTGATCTCTGTTTCCTCTGCCTTTTCTAAAACCAGCTTGAACATCAGGAATTTCACGGTTCACATATTGCTGAAGCCTTAGGCTGTATTCATTCTTTCACTCTCCGTGTTTGCATAAGAATCATTGTTTTTGCAGCCACAGATTGAGCTCCAAGCCCCAGTGTGTACTGCAAGGCTGAAAAGGTGGGAGACCTGAGGGCAGTCATTCCAGGGTCCTGAGCAAACACCCAAGTGTGGGCTTCAGTGTTCTGTTCATTCAGGGCCTCGGTTACACTGGGGTTTGAACAGCTTAACTTCAAATGGTTCAGCAATTTTAATTGAAAGGCATGTTCATCTTTTTGCTAAAAAAAAAAAAAAATCCAAAAGGAGGAAAAAAAAAAAAGTTTTTTCATTTAAGGAATATTCTATCTCCGTGAGACCACTGAAAGCCTAAAATATTTCCCAGCAAGATCCATTTGTTCAGCTATTAATATACTTTATTACTTTTCCACTATGGCAAGAATCTCACTGTTCCTTTAGCTGATATCTCTTAGATGGAAAAAAGAAATCATTATCATTTCAGACTTCAAAAATCCTATTTTCCCTCACATGTACAGAAAATGGAAGCAAAAGCATGCTTTGCTATGTGGAAAGTCCAAACTGAGTATATAGGTTTGGTCTTGTCTCTTTTTTCCCATCTATCAAATTGAATTTAAAAACAGAAAAGAGAAATTCACAAAACTGCCCATTCAACTGACCTTGAATAAGAACGATATAAGGTACCTAATGTCAGTGCTTGCGTGCTGAGTCACTTAGTCGTGTCCAACTCTTTGCGACCCCGTGGACTATAGCCTGCCAGGTTCCTCTTTCAATGGGCTTTTCCAGACAAGAACACTGGAGTGGGTTGCCATTTCCTCCTCCAGGAGGAGGTCTCTTCCCAACTCAGGGATTGAACCCGAGTTTCCTCTGTCTCCTACAGGTGGATTCTTCTACCATTGAGCCACCAAAGTCAGTAAAATATGCTTAAAGTTTCATTTCACATTCAGATGAAGATCAAAAATTATTTATTAGGACCTTTAAAAAAAAAATCTTCCTGGCACTCAGTACCTGAGATGTGTTTTTTCTTTCATTGCCTTCTCTCCCTGCTAGGATACAAGTTTCATGAGCCCATTAATAGATTCTGCAGAATCTATTAATAGACATCTGACAGATGACCACCCACAGTTGACCACAGCTCTCCAGAACCTGCTATCATCCTTACCCCTGAGAAGAGGTCCTTGGAGTAAGGGAGCCCAGCGTCTCCTCAGCTGGGGACAGGAAGCTTGCAGGACTCTAGGCCGAGTGTCACTTTCTGAACCATCCGCCCTTTCTCTGGGCCCCCTTGTCTCCACTTGCCCTTTGATACTCAGGCCTTGGCTGGGTCTTCATCTGGCTCATGTGTCAGGGTGTCCTGACATAGCAGTCACTGTAGCATCCCAGGAACTCTGCCTGACCCACGTGGGAGCTTCCCGAAGCAGCAGGAGAAGTCATACCCACAAACAGAGCTGTGGGACAGGGTGAGCCTGCTCATCCTGGGACCCCAGACCCCACACACCTGCAGCCTGGCTCCTTGGGGCAACCACGGTCCCCACAGGCCAATCCCAGCATTACTGCAGCTGCAGGGGGAGCAGGGGTAAATGTAGAGACAAGGCAGAAGTGAAACTGCCTAGGAGAAGGGGCACAGAAACATCTTCAAAGAAAAAGAAGGCAGAAAGGAGGGCAGAAAAAGACCCTGTAGTCTCCAAGCTCTATTAGCTGATCCTAACTCCAGCTCTCCTCTCTCTCCATCTTTCTATCGTGCCTTCCCAGAGGTATCCGCCCCTCCCGTCCCTCCCCCAACATTTTATCCACCTTCTGCTGCCAAGTTGCCTCTCTCTGCCAGCAAACCTGGCATAAGCTGTGGCCTCTTTACATGAAGAGCTCCGTGCCCATGCCAGGTTCAGACCTCGGGAGTCCTTGCCCTAATAAGCCCTGTGAGCAGGCAAAGGCATTTGCTCGATTAAGGGATAGCTTTCCTTCCGAGAGGGCCACCCTGGCAAAGCCCCAAGTGCTCCAAAGTCTCCCCCCACCCAGCTTTGATGCTCTGATTATTCTATTGTCAGATCAATAGCCCATCTGCTCCTTGGAGTAGTCTAAGCCATCCTGTGCTAAATTAAAACAGATAGGATCAATCTGTGGTTAATTTCTCCCAACCAAACAATTTATCTTTCTTTTGGATTCCCTAGGAGAGTGAATTATATAATCCTGACACACCATTAGGGCTCCCTGACCAAAGAAAGCCCTGCTATGATGCTCGCCCACTCTCTTTATTAGCAGCTCAACAGTGTGACAAAGCCAGAGATTTATCTGAGAGTATAATGCAGACCTGGTGTGAACTTTGCAAAGTCTCTGCCAGGGCACCACGGAGGGAAAAAAAAGAATCTGAATAGCAGTGTATGTTAATAACTGTGAAGGAGGAATGAAACTCAGATTTGATAAGCCAAGCATAGCCTTATTTCTGAAGAATCAATTGCCATCATGAGTGAATAATATTTTCTCTGCTTAAGGCAAAAATCAGGATACCTTGTACCAAATGTCAATGAAAACGTAGGCTATAAATTCGAGCTAAAACAAACTGGAGGTGGGGAATGGAGAGATATACACGGGCAACAGTAGGTATTATCAGTTTGTTTTTGTTTAGCTGCTAAGTCATGTCCCAACTCTTCTGTGACCACAAGAACTGTAGTCCACCAAGCTTCTCTGTCCATGGGATTCTCCCGGCAAGAATACCGGAATAGGTGGCCATTTCCTTCTTTCTCCAGGAGATCTTCCTGAACCAGGGATCAAACCTGCAGCTCCTCCACTGGCAGACTAGTTCTTCACTGCTGAGCAACCAGTGAAGCTCAGGTATTATTAATACTAATAGTATTATTGGGCACATACAATATGCTAACCCATGTAATGCTAAACGCTGTGAAAACTAAAGCTTGAATAGGCTTGTGACCTCCAAGATCACAGAAAGAGTAGACAGTACAGTCGGGATTTATTACCAGAAGGCACGCACAGAGAGCCCTACCAATTGTTAGGATATGGGGGTGCTTCCATACTAGTCGGTAAATAGCCGTTGTCCCAAGCCTTTAAACATTTCCTACATGTAAATCCAGCATACATATACCTACCCAATTCCATAAACCCAGACCACTCATGACATAGTAACTCAGTGATCAATACCTAGTACATCAGAGGGTCTCCAGGATGCTGCCTCAATGGTTAGGGCCAGTATCTATGACAATGGTTAGTATTTTGATTAAAAGTAAAAGTCATTGACCCATGTCTGACTCTGCAACCACATGGACTATAGCCTACCAGGCTCCTCTGTCCATGGAATTCTCCAGGTAAGAATACTGGAGTGGATTGCCATTCCCTTCTCCAGGGGACCTTCCTAACCCAAGAATCAAACTGAGGTTTCCCGCATTGTAAGAGGATTCTTTACTGTCTGAGTCACCAGGGAAGCCCAGCATTTTGATTACTTCTGATAATTCCAGGACTTATTTCCAGGGATGCCTGACTGCCGAACTCATACACTTAACCAACAAGCTCTTGTTCTCAAGAGGAAGGAGGACCAATGGGAGAAAGTCTGGAGGATTCTAAGGAAGAGAGGGGAATGGATCCAGTAAAACATCAATGTGATCAATCTGGTCCGCTATTGGTTTAAGTCTCTGGGAGGAGTTTCTGTAGGATGGCAAGAACCATATTAACTAATACCTACTGATCACGAACCATATGTCTGGCACTGTTTGAGCACTTACAATTATTATTTCACTTGATCTTCTTGAGAAAAAAGTATTGTTGTATGTGATGAAGAAAAGAAGTTCATGAAAGAAAAGAAGTTCATGAAAGAAATGAAGCTGAATGAGAGGGCCACCCTGGCAAAGCCCCAAGTGCTCCAAAGTCTCCCCCCACCCAGCTTTGATGCTCTGATTATTCTATTGTCAGATCAATAGCCCATCTGCTCCTTGGAGTAGTCTAAGCCATCCTGTGCTAAATTAAAACAGATAGGATCAATCTGTGGTTAATTTCTCCCAACCAAACAATTTATCTTTCTTTTGGATTCCCTAGGAGAGTGAATTATATAATCCTGACACACCATTAGGGCTCCCTGACCAAAGAAAGCCCTGCTATGATGCTCGCCCACTCTCTTTATTAGCAGCTCAACAGTGTGACAAAGCCAGAGATTTATCTGAGAGTATAATGCAGACCTGGTGTGAACTTTGCAAAGTCTCTGCCAGGGCACCACGGAGGGAAAAAAAAGAATCTGAATAGCAGTGTATGTTAATAACTGTGAAGGAGGAATGAAACTCAGATTTGATAAGCCAAGCATAGCCTTATTTCTGAAGAATCAATTGCCATCATGAGTGAATAATATTTTCTCTGCTTAAGGCAAAAATCAGGATACCTTGTACCAAATGTCAATGAAAACGTAGGCTATAAATTCGAGCTAAAACAAACTGGAGGTGGGGAATGGAGAGATATACACGGGCAACAGTAGGTATTATCAGTTTGTTTTTGTTTAGCTGCTAAGTCATGTCCCAACTCTTCTGTGACCACAAGAACTGTAGTCCACCAAGCTTCTCTGTCCATGGGATTCTCCCGGCAAGAATACCGGAATAGGTGGCCATTTCCTTCTTTCTCCAGGAGATCTTCCTGAACCAGGGATCAAACCTGCAGCTCCTCCACTGGCAGACTAGTTCTTCACTGCTGAGCAACCAGTGAAGCTCAGGTATTATTAATACTAATAGTATTATTGGGCACATACAATATGCTAACCCATGTAATGCTAAACGCTGTGAAAACTAAAGCTTGAATAGGCTTGTGACCTCCAAGATCACAGAAAGAGTAGACAGTACAGTCGGGATTTANCTAGTTCTTCACTGCTGAGCAACCAGTGAAGCTCAGGTATTATTAATACTAATAGTATTATTGGGCACATACAATATGCTAACCCATGTAATGCTAAACGCTGTGAAAACTAAAGCTTGAATAGGCTTGTGACCTCCAAGATCACAGAAAGAGTAGACAGTACAGTCGGGATTTATTACCAGAAGGCACGCACAGAGAGCCCTACCAATTGTTAGGATATGGGGGTGCTTCCATACTAGTCGGTAAATAGCCGTTGTCCCAAGCCTTTAAACATTTCCTACATGTAAATCCAGCATACATATACCTACCCAATTCCATAAACCCAGACCACTCATGACATAGTAACTCAGTGATCAATACCTAGTACATCAGAGGGTCTCCAGGATGCTGCCTCAATGGTTAGGGCCAGTATCTATGACAATGGTTAGTATTTTGATTAAAAGTAAAAGTCATTGACCCATGTCTGACTCTGCAACCACATGGACTATAGCCTACCAGGCTCCTCTGTCCATGGAATTCTCCAGGTAAGAATACTGGAGTGGATTGCCATTCCCTTCTCCAGGGGACCTTCCTAACCCAAGAATCAAACTGAGGTTTCCCGCATTGTAAGAGGATTCTTTACTGTCTGAGTCACCAGGGAAGCCCAGCATTTTGATTACTTCTGATAATTCCAGGACTTATTTCCAGGGATGCCTGACTGCCGAACTCATACACTTAACCAACAAGCTCTTGTTCTCAAGAGGAAGGAGGACCAATGGGAGAAAGTCTGGAGGATTCTAAGGAAGAGAGGGGAATGGATCCAGTAAAACATCAATGTGATCAATCTGGTCCGCTATTGGTTTAAGTCTCTGGGAGGAGTTTCTGTAGGATGGCAAGAACCATATTAACTAATACCTACTGATCACGAACCATATGTCTGGCACTGTTTGAGCACTTACAATTATTATTTCACTTGATCTTCTTGAGAAAAAAGTATTGTTGTATGTGATGAAGAAAAGAAGTTCATGAAAGAAAAGAAGTTCATGAAAGAAATGAAGCTGAAGAAAAGTGCTATTATCCTGATGTGCAAAAAGGTTGAGTAACTTACCCAAAGTCAAAGAACTAATAAGAAAGGGTACTATGGGGACCTCCCTGGTAGTCCAGTGGCTAAGACTGTGCCGTCTCAATGCATGAGGCCTGGCTAGGCTCAATCCCTGTTCAGGGAACTAGATCCCAAATGTCGCCACTAAGAGTTCACATGCCACAATTAAAGATACTGCATGCCCCAATGAAGACTGATATCCTGCATGTCACAACTTGAGACCTAGCAGAGTCAAATGAACAAATACTACTACTACTAATGATTATAATAATGGTGCCTTGATTCAAATCCAAGCTATTTAGGTGCAGCAAATCCAAGCTATCAGCCAGTTCACCATATTATTTTCCAGAGGGAGAAATAAAAAGAGAAAGTCCCTCACAGAGTGAGAGAACAGGCAAGCATGTCACATCCAGGACTTGCGCCTATATCCAGTATCAAGGCTGCTTGCCGTAGACGCAAGGTTGTATGCAGAGGGTGACCATCATGGGGAGAGTAAAGCATTCCATCTTGACAAGCAAAAGTCCTCCAGGCCTCAATGTCAGCACTTCGTATCAGATGGACAAAGTATTGGAGCTTCAGCATCAGTCCTTCCAACGAAACTTCAGTGTTGATCTCCTTCTCAGTCCAAGGGACTTTCAAGAGACCAATACTGTGGTAGGTGACATTTGCTGTATTTGCCTCCCCTGAATCTATTTCTTTTTATTCTAGAGATACCACCTTGATTTCCATTTGATGTGCCACCCTACCTAAACTCTCAGTAACATAGCCAAGGTCCAGCCAATCGGAGATTCTTCTCCCGGTATGGTTTACTGTGTGTATATGAGAAGCAGATTCTTAGAGATATCATTTGGAGCAACTGGATTCAGCTATTCTTGAAAGAGATACCCTGAACTTTTCAAGTCAGAAGGACTCTCTTTTCATTAAGAGAGACCGAGTTGGATTTTTGTCACTTAACATAGAAAGAGTCCTAAGTTATATAATTTATAGAGCAGAAAATTAAGAGCAGCTAAGACCAGTTTGCTGAGATCTGGAGCCAAGCTTGAAACAACTCACTGAGGAACACCACTAACCAAAGGACAGTGGCTTTTTTGTCTCTCTCTGGCCAACCTAGCAGGATGATCTAGCACAAGAAATAATATTTTGTAACCATCTGAAATGGTAAAATAGCCTTAACTCATCAACTTTGAAAGAACTGGACAAAAAAAAGGCAGAAACAATTTTATGGGGAGAAAGGAAGGAAGAATGACAGAGACTGAACCTACAGACTAGCACCAGAAAGCAGCAAGATGCCTTGGCCTGTTTAAAGGGAGAACTTATTTTCTTCTTTGATTGCATCCTGCAATGTGTGGGATCTTAGTTCCTCAGCCAGGGACCGAACCCACGACCCCTCCAGTGGAAGCACAGAGTCCTAACCACTGAACCGCCATTCAGGGTTCTTTCTAGGTATGCTGTTACCCTGCAACAGTCAGGCACCAGTTGGGAAGAATGATTTAAACAGAGAAAGTTAATATGGGAGTTGCTGAAAAAGTTATTGGAGAAATGACAAAGTTTTAAAAATGGGAGTGATAAGACAATGCAAATATGGTGGCAAACCACTGCATTAGAGCTGATGAATGGGAAGGCATTGGGGTTATCAGAAGTCAGAAGCTCAGAGAAATGGCTGCAGGGAGCTAGGACTCAGACCCTCTGGAAAGAGGGTACTGCCTGGCTGCTTCTTTTTCGAGGAAGAACCCTATGGAACTAGGGTTCCATCCTGTAAGGAACAAATGCTATCAGGCTCATTCTGAGGAGTGCAATGAAACTAAACGTGTGGAAAGAGGCTGGCAACCAGAATCGGGCTGGGATGAAGGGCTACTGATGGATAGCACAGAGAGGAACAGTAACAAACGCGAAGGAGCAAGTCCCACTCTCTCCTCCCGCCTTCTGGTTTCCCTCGAGGGCCCCTAATGGGAGAAACTGAACGGGAGCAACAGCAAAGGAAGAAGCAGAGTTAGCAGATTTCAAACTCCAGTATCCCAGAGTGTGATACGGAACTGGAGATTCGGAGCTGAGAGACAATAGCTTAAAAACCAGCATATTCCTACCCATCCCAAAGTAATCTGCCAAACAAGGTTGCAGAATTGTTGTGAAAGCCATTGTTTCAGATAAAATAACACTGAAGATGGCTAACATTTATTGAGCATTCAATCTATATAAAGTACTGTGCCATGCATATAACAGAGATTTGTTTATTAATTCTCACAACCCTAGATGTAGATACCATCCTGATTTTTTATTTTATGGACAAGAAAAAAAACTGAGGTCAGTTATATTTTCAAGGTCACTCAGAATTCAAATCTTTTTAACCCCTAGCCTATACACTTAACCATTACAAGTTAACTACGCTAAATCACCTCTTCTAAGGAAGACTTTCTAAAATGCTATTTCCAATGAGAACAATTTCTCCCTCCTTCATATCCTCATGACAGGTTATTGTGTCTGTCACTTGTTGAATTTAGTTAAATAAGTGAGCACAGCCTTTGATTGAAAACCCAGATCCTTGTGACCCTCTCCTAACTGACAGCTTACATGTGTATATGCACAGACTCCTGGAGGAATACTTTCTTCTTTACTTTATGTAATCCTCTTCTTTGTCTCCATCTCTGTTCACTGCATTGAGTGATCTGAACTTTATATGGATTAAAGCCAGTGCACATACACAATTAGCCTTGAAAATGTTCAAGAACCACCTGTGTCCCACACTGGACATCAGCAAAGCCAAAAATGACCTGGGGTTCCCCAAATTACTCTAAACTGAGTTGCTCTCATATAGACTGGGTGATGTACCCAGTCATCTCAACCATAAGACAAGCAAAGGATCCTAGGTCAACTCTACCCAAATGCCAGGAGGAAAAAGTTGTCTGATTTACTCTGCTCTTTCATTATGTATCCTCAATCACAGCTTTCCCCCAGGCCAGAACTAGAGGAATTTGAGGGTGTGAGTGGTGAGGGTCAGATTTGGCAGAGGTGCAGGCATTGGCTACAACATGGATGCTGCAGTTCGCCTGAAAAGCCTGTGGTTTGGTTATTCCTGGGCCTCTGGATGCCATAGGCACACATCTAACATGTAAGGTGTGCCAATTTCTTGATGAAAAGTAAAATGACCACAGGAAAACTGGGCAACGAAACTCCACCACCCACAATCAATTCATTCAAGATCACAGAGACCAATACATCATTTAGACAAGTCATTGACCTCAGTGCACCTCAGTCTGACCTCCTCCACACAATGCCACTATTATTGATTAGTGTTATGGTGAAAACCTATAGAATCTTGGATGGAGGGTCAGATACCCAGGCTTCTAGGCATATCCAAACCGGCTCCATGACCTCAGGCAAGTTACACACCATCTCTGAACTTTCCCATGCATTAAAAAAAATGAAATATTTACATAAGTTCAAATTATTTGGGTTTCTATTGGGCTGGCCAAAAAGTTTCTTCAGGTTTTTCCACAGGTGTGACAGAAAAACAGAGTGAACTTTTTGGCCAACCCAATGTTATTTAGGATTCAAAACCCAATGTGAATTCCTTCTTCACTCAAAAACAAAAAAATCTCTTTGCCTTTGGCAAGGGTGGTGCAGGTGGAACGGATGATGGCAGAATCATAAAACCTCAGAGCTTGAAGGAACTTCAGTTTAGAGAGTCAGACAACCTAGATTCCTTGAGCAGAAGTATTTAGCCCAAATTCATATCCTGGCAGACTTAGAACATTAGGTCAACTCTCCAGACTGTTCATTCTTCAACATTTATTCCATAGTCACACTTCTTGACATACATGTCAGAGTCCAGCCCCAATGCTCTACCATTCCTCATTCCATCCTCAACAGAAATATCTGACGCTGAATACGGATGTGCAATATTCACTTATTCAACAAAGAACTAAGTGCTGATTTAAGTTTTGCTTCTAACAGCCAAAAATAGAACCGATGCTCGGTGGGGCACTGCCCATCATCAATTTGGCTCTCCTCGGTTGTATAATCATTTGCTTGCAAGAGTTTGAACTTCAGGAACCATCAAGATTGTGAAATTTTTGCTGGTGCCAAGCAAATATCCTTGGTGACCCTGGAAACACAGTTAACTTCTTTCTGTTTCCTTTAATTCTTGTCAGAATTCAATTTCAAAAATCTTTCAGAAATCCAAGCTAGGGAATGATATCAAGTGCTTGAAACTGATGGATATAATCAAAGTTGGTACAATCTTTGAAATAAATCCTACCCTCCCAGTGAGGGCAAAGCCACAAAGGGGTGCAATTGCTCAGGGGAGGAAAAGCCCCCACTTAGCAGGTGCTAGAAAGTCCATGCCTTGACCTTTATAACCTCCTTACCCCAAGTCAGTTACCTCTATGTTCATCTTTTTTTCCAAGTCATAGTTCAAACTCAGTTGTTTAGTCATTCAACAAAATTTTCTGAGTGCCTAATATACACTAAGCACTATTCCAGTCATGAGACCAATATGGCGAGCCAAGGAAATGAGCTCTCATCTCAATGGGTTTTTATGTTCTTACATGCCTCTCATTAGAGCAAAGCTCACTCCTCTACCCTTGGGTCTCCTGTGGTGCTACGTTACTTACTTTGGACAGCCTCTTTCATGTTGTGTTTTCATTAACTGTCCTGTGTCCACCTTCCCTTCTAAACCTGGGTCTCTTCAAGGACAGGTACCTAGGTGAATTTCCCTGTATCCCCTGAGCTTATAAAATCTGTCACATGATAAGAACTCAACCTTTGCCTTAAGCATCTATTTATCTTGATTTCAACCCTCCATGCTGTGATTTAGACTGGCCTAAACTCTTCCCCTCATCCCATGTTCCCTTGCCCACCCAGAAGAGAGCCATGAAGCAGACAACAGACAAATAATATTATATCCTTGAATAGTCACATTGGAGAAGACTCTTGAGGATCCCTTGGACTGCAAGGAGATCCAACCAGTCCATCCTAAAGGAGATCAGTCCTGGGTGTTCACTGGAAGGACTGATGCTGAAGCTGAAACTCCAATACGTTGGCCACCTGATGCAAAGAGCTGTCTCGTTGGAAAAGACCCTGATGCTGGGAAAGATTGAAGGTGGGAAGAGAAGGGGACAACAGAGGATGGGATGGTTGGATGGCATCACCGACTTAATGGACATGAGTTTGTGTAAACTCCAGGAGTTGGTGATGGACAAGGAGGCCTGGCGTGCTGCAGTCCATGGGGTCACAAAGAGTAGGACATGACTGAGCGACTGAACTGAACTGAAGCATTACAGTTTACATGGCCAATTCATATGTATGATTTTGTACAATCTTCTTTGAAAATAGAAAGGACAGTTATATAGAGAGAAACACTTAATTCAATGGGGACGGGAAGTTAGGCTTCAAGGAACTCTGCTTAAGGCACTGTGGTGACCTGAATGGGAAGGAAATTCAAAAGGGAGGGGAGGGTGTGTGTACATATATACAAACAGTTGATTCACTTTGCTGTACAGTAGAAACTATCACATTGTAAAACAGCTATACTCCAGAAGAAATTAATTTTAAAAGCAAAGAAGTCTCACCCTCTATCACAATTTTCAAGCAATGCTTATCAACTCTTGTGTTCAGCAAACATTTATTAAGAGATATTTTTATGGAACTTTGAGCTTGGGAAACTTAAAATAAAAAGAAAACCACGGATGTCCTTTCCTTTCTGAACGGTTAATGCATCCAGGACGTTAACTTACACCTCCCTAATAGATTAAACTCCCCAGGCACAGTCGTTCAGGGACAGAAAAAGATTGATACGATACATCCAAAAAATAAAAAAGGCTTCAATTGGCTGTCAGAACTTTAATTAAAACACTTATAGATCAACTTCACAGCAGCAAATTGTCTGTGCCACTATTACTATAGCAAGATGGATGTTCGCTGGGAAAACAGACAGAGAACTCTCCCCTGGACTAATGTGTAATTTCATAGCCATTGATTTTTTACTTTGAAAATTCTTCCCGGGCTCTTGGGAATTGGAACTTGTTCTGGGTGACCTGGCAGCAATGTTACTTTTTTTTCTTTTATGAAAGTGGAAGAGCATTTCCTAAGCCCATTCATATTTTATCTTCATTGCTTGAATCAGAACCAAACTGAAGTTGTGTGGGATCGCTGAGGGTCCCAAATAGAAGCTTCCAAAAGGACAGGATGAAGTAAGGGGGCTTAAGGAGGAAAAAAGAAAATATACAAAGAAAAAAAGAAAGACACCAGGGGAGGAAATGAGTAAGAAATGAGTGAGAGAACTGAGAAAGATAAGTCCAATTTTTTTTAATAAGATTGCTATTGAGTTCTGAAAATAGATTAATTTAAATTACAATTTCAAGTAAAAAAAAAAAAGTATTAAGAGTTGGAGAAAATTTTTAAAATCCTTCACCTAATTTACTGAACAATGCCGCTTCAACCAACAGCAAACATAAGAATGAATACAGGGCTTCCCTGCTGGTCCAGTGGTTAAGAATCTGCTTGCCAATGCAGGGGACAGGGTTTGATCCCTGGTCCAGGAAGATCGCTCATGCCACAAGGCAACTAAACCCATGAGCCTCAACTACGGAGGCCCACGAGCCTGAGGACACGTGCTCTGCAACAGCAGAAGCTCCTACAAATGAGACGCTCTCACACTGCAACCAGAGAGTAGTCCCTGAGACGCTCTCACACTGCAACCAGAGAGTAGTCCCCACTAGGCACAACTAGAGAAAGCGTGAGTGTGGCAACCAAGACCCAGCACAGCC
Source organism: Oreotragus oreotragus (assembly GCA_006410675.1). Lineage (NCBI taxonomy): Eukaryota > Metazoa > Chordata > Mammalia > Artiodactyla > Bovidae > Oreotragus > Oreotragus oreotragus. The sequence goes on from SJYX01024693.1 coordinate 142,761, forward strand.
ATAAATAAATAAATAAATTTTTAAAAATATAAAACTCAGCCCTATCCCCTCCAAACATACACATATGTGCACACACACACACAGACTCACAACTGCCCCTATCAGCTACACGGATACAGTCTGAACTTCTACAACACACCTAACTCAGGAAAGCTGTCATGAACCCAGGACTTTGGGTGTATGCTGCTGAGCAGAAGACTCTAGAATCTGTCTCCCTACCTCCATCCTCTGCACCTATAAACATCTCTTCCTTCCCCTGCCTCCCAACAGATTCATAACCTTGCCTTATGTACCTGATTTCTATGAGCCAGAGTTTGTTTGTGTCTAAACTGGGAGTTATAATTCCTCCCCTGCCAAGCTGACCCTAAGGAGAAATGGAATGTTCTATGTGAGAGTGCTTAACGTAGGGTCTTGCACTCATAGGGGCTCTACATGAACACAGCCCTGATCTTTTCAGACCTCTCTTATCCCTGGGCACAGAAGGGATTCTGGAAGCAGGGACAGCTCATAGCTCAGCCCTACCACCTTCCTGGCTTACACCGTCCTTCAGCTCCACTTAGAAGGTCTCCCTTTATGACTAAGAGATCCCAGCAGGTACCTCCCAATACTCCTGTCTGTCTCCATGGCACTCAGCATGTCTGTGTCCTTCCACCTTGCAGGTACCCTTATTGACCTGCTGGATGTGGAACCAACTGTGGAGACCTCACCGTTGCACCTGCTGCCGGTGCCCTGGGAGAGAACGGTGATGCCCACAATGAGGGTGGAATGCTGCTGAAGCTGCCAGCATTCAAGGTGCTGGAGAAAAGCTGTGTTCCACACACAAGTGAATCCCCAGACAGAAAAGGTCTCTACCCTACTCTGCTCATGTGTCCTACCACTACCTAGCTGGGAGTTTCAGACAGGTTATTTCAGGTCTCCTCATTTCTCTAGTAAAACAGGTTTGAAAAACACCTATACCACTGAGCTGGAATGAGGAATAAATGGGGGTGATACACATATGCAAACGCATCAAACACAGATGGCACCCAAGCTCTCAGATGGGGCCCTTGCCTTCTCCACCTTCTCTTCCAGGAATGGACTTTGAGCAAAGACATTTGTGTCTCATTGACTCACAGAGTGCTTTAAGGAAAGAGTCCCTTGTGCCTCTTCCTGGGTGCTTGCTGTGGATTGAATGTTTTTGTCCTCCCAAAATTCGTATGTTGAAGCCTTAATCTCCAATATGATAGTATTCAGAGGTGGGGCCTTTGGGAGGTAGAATCTGCATGAGTAGGATTAATGCACTTGTAAAAAGACCCAAAGATGATCTCTCAATCTCTCTCTCTCTGTCATGTGAAAATACAGCAAGAAGGCAGCCATCTGCAAGCCAAGAAGAGACCTCTCACCAAACTCAACCAATCTGGCACTCAGATCTCCCAGCCTCTAGACTGTAAGAAATAAACACCTGCTGTTTAAGCTACCCAGTCTATGGTATTCTGTTATTGCAGCCCAAACAGACTAGGACAGGTTTTCTACAGGGGCTGAAGGTTGGGAAAGGAACTGATTTCTGCAAAGGATACCATGATGTCCAGGTCTCAACACACACAGGAAGGAACAGTTCACACACACACACATATATGTACATCATGTCTCTTCTTTAGTCCACAAAAAGAGCAGAGACAGAAAGAGAAAAGACAGCCTAAAATAAAGCAAAGTAAGCATCATGCTAATTTTTTCATACCAGGCATGCCCTGAAATTTTGATTCTCAGTTCAGGTTCAAGAAGTCCTGTTATAAAATGAACTTCCTTCCCACTCGCCATCAAGCCAGAGCCAGGCTGCTCATTTGCAGGTCTCCAAAGTAGTTATACCATAAAGTGAAGCTGAACCCCCACCACACACTCAGCCAGAAAATTTAAACATTCAGTCCCTCATCCAGTTGTGAATTCTTCAGGTGTTTGAACACACAGGCTGCACTTTGAGGTGTGCAAACCCAGTGCTAAGTAATATTGAAACAAACAATGCAGCTGATCAATTGCACAGGATAGGAGGATCGCCAGCCCAGATATCATTGAGAGGTCAGGGGTGTGATCACGATGACAGCATCAATAGAGATATTATTGTTACTGGATATAGTTGAGAACATAGTCGAGTTACATGGCCAAAGTCATAACTAGAAGAAATAGCAGAGCTAAGTACAAACACTGACTCTAAAGCCCAACTCTTACCTCTTAGGGATAAGGGAGGACTTTGGAGAGAAAATTTAGGAAATCTGTGTGATGAGAAAATAATTACATCTTCATTTGGATTCATCTCTAACTGAAATTTAGCATCTCCATCAAGTTTGAATCTAAGTAACAAATTACAATATTATTAACCATAACAGTAACTGTTTTCAGTGTAAATCATAGATATTTTCATATCACACTAAAACTGTTGTAAACATCACAAAATGCCATTTGTACTCATTACCACTTTAAAATTAGGGTAGCTATTAAACTTGCTGCTAGATCTTGTTATCTGATGTGTTAATAAGGAAGACCACATATCATTATAACACAAATGCTTTTTAAAATATTTTGATGACTGTATTAAATATAATTGGTTTATTTTGAATTTTATAATGCATATTTTAATTGCATTATATTACATCTTGCTGCTGCTGCTGCTAAGTCGCTTCAGTCGTGTCCGACTCTGTACAACCCCATAGACGGCAGCCCACCAGGCTCCCCTGTCCCTGGGATTCTCCAGGCAAGAACACTGGAGTGGACTGCCATTTCCTTCTCCAATGCATGAAAGTGAAAAGTGAAAGTGAAGTCGCTCAGTCATGTCCAACTCTTAGCAACCCCATGGACTGCAGCCCACCAGGCTTCTCCGTCCATGGGATTTTCCAGGCAAGAGTACTGGAGTGGGGTGCCATTGCCTTCTCCAATATTACATCTTATTTCTTATCTATTATAATGTAATAAATATCATTTGATCCATTTAAAAATATCATTCTATGCAACTGACAAGACTTAATTTTTAAAATGTACAAACAGCTCATACAACTCATAGCAAGAAAAAATGAACAACCCAGTCAAAAAACCCATGGGCAGAAGACCTAAATAGACATTCCTTCAAAGAAGACATACAAATAGTCAAAAAGCACATGAAAAGATGCTCATCATCACTAATTATTGGAGAAATGCAAATCAAAACCACAACAAGGTATCATCTAACACCAGTCAGATTGGTTATCATCAAAAAGTCTACAAATAATAAATGTTGGAGAGGATGTGGAGAAAAAAGAACTCCCTGGTGGCTCAGTGGTGACGAATCTGCCTGCCAGTGCAGGCGATGCAGGTTCGATCCCTGCCTGGCTCAGGAAGATCCCCTGGAGAAGGAAAGGGCAATCCATTCCAGTATTCTTGCCTGGGAAATCACATGGACAGAGGAGCCTGCTGGGCTCCTCCAAGGGGTCACAAGAGCTGGACACAACATAGTTACTAAACCGCCACCACCACCCACACTATTGATGAGAATGTAAATTTATATAGCCACTGTAGAGAATGGTATGGAAGTTCCTTAAAAAGCTAAAAGAGAGCCACCATATGATCCTGCAATCACACTCCTGGGTATGTATCCAGAGGGAAACATAGTTTGAAAAGATACATGCACCCTAGGGTTCATAGCAGTACCATTTACAATACTCAAGACATGGAAGGAAACTAAGTGTCCACAACACATGAACACATAAATAAAATGTAATTAATATATATTAATTACATTTATATATTTTAATTTATAAAATACATTATTATGTATATACACACATACACATGGGCTTCCCACATAGCTCAGTCGGTAAAGAATCTACTGCAATGCAGGAGACCCAGGTTCAGTTCCTGGGTGGGGAAGATCCCCTGGAGAAAGGAATGGCAACCCACTCCAGTATTCTTGCCTGGAGAATCCCATGGACAGAGGAGCCTGGCGGGCTACAGTTCATGGAATGGCAAGAGTCAGACGTGAGTTAGACTAAACCACCAGCAGCGCACGCGCGCGCATGCACACACACAGTGGAATACTACTCAGCCAAAAGAAAAAGAATGAGTAATGCCGTTTGCAGCAACATGGACGAGCCTAAGGGCTAGCCTACTATGTGAAGTAAGTCAGACACAGAAAGAAGTATGTTATCACGTACATGCTGAATCTAAATAATGACACAAAAGAACTTATTCACAAAACAGAAACAGGCTCACAGACACAGAAAACAAATGTTTGGTTTCAGGGAAATGGAGTAGGGGAGGGAGAAATCAGGAGTTCGAGATTAGCAGGTATAAACTGCTATATAGAAAATAGGTAAACAATAAGGACCTACCATGTACACAGGGAAATTATTCAATATCTTTTAATAAACCATAATGAGAAATAATATGAAATCTATCTGCTGCTGCTGCTAAGTCACTTCAGTCGTGTCCAACTCTGTGCGACCCCATAGACGGCAGCCCATTAGGCTCCTCCGCCCATGGGATTCTCGAGGCAAGAACACCAGAGTGGGTTGCCATTTCCTTTTCCAGTGCATGAAAGTGAAAAGTGAAAGTGAAGTTGCTCAGTCGTGTCCGACTTAGCGACCCCATGGACTGCAGCCTACCAGGCTCCTCCGTCCATGGGATTTTCCAGGCAAGAGTACTGGAGTGAGGTTCCATTGCCTTCTCTCTACATGTATATAAATCTAAATCACTTCCAGAAATTAATACAACATTGTAAATCAACTATCAGTTCAGTTCAGCTCAATTCAATCGCTGAGTCATGTCCAACTCTTTGTGACCCCATGGGCTGCAGCACTCCAGACCTCCCTGTCCATCACCAACTCCCAGAGTTTCCTAAAACTCATGTCCATTGAGTCAGTGATGCCATCTAACCATCTCATCCTCTGTCATCCACTTTTTCTCCCACCTTCAATCTTTCCCAAGGGTCTTTTCCAATGAGTCAGTTCACATCAGGTGGCCAAAGTATTGGAGTTTCAGCTTCAGGATCAGTCCTTCCAATGAACATTCAGGACTGATTTCCTTTAGGATGGATTGGTTGGATCTCCTTGCAGTCCAAGGGACTCTCAAGAGTCTTCGCCAACACCACAGTTCAAAAGCATCAATTCTTCAGCACTCACCTTTCTTCATAATCCAACTCTTGCATCCATACATGACCACTGGAAAAACCATAGCCTTGACTAGACGGACCTTTGTTGGCAAAGTAATGTCTCTGCTTTTCGATATGCTATCTAGGTTGGTCATAACTTTTCTTCCAAGGAGTAAGCATCTTTTAATTTCATGGCTGAGTCACCATCTGCAGTGATTTTGTCTATTCTACAGATTAAATCTATTCTACAGATGAAAAACTGAGACTCAGAGGGCTACCTAACATCACAAGCTGGAGGGGTCTGAGTTGGTCTATATTTCAGGTGTCTGATGGCCTCACTACCTAAGATGCCCCAGGAGGTGAGTTAAGAGCCAGCCCTGGCCTGAGTTGGCTGCTTCTGGCCTCTGACTCTCTCCTCGGTATACATTTAAATAGCTTTAAACAGAAGCTTGGCAACATGATTTTGGCATCTAGTCCAACTGCTTTGACTGCCTCTGGGTTTTTATGTTCTAATCAATTGGTTTCATGCTTTTGAAATGTTCATATATATCCCGGTGTGCAGTGATATGAAAGGCATTGTGGAACAACTTTGATTTTTCCATTTGTTCAAAGAGTTTAACAGGTTGATCACATCAGCAGTGAGCTGCAGGTCCCTCCCACTCCCGGCTCCTTCACAGAAATATGACCACAACTTGCCTTGCTGGTTTCTCTGGAAATAGCTGCCTGCCGTAGTGATAAATCTTAGGTTCACTGTGTAACCCCTGATGCCTTTCCCATTTTTCCCACCAAATTCCACTGTCCAAATTTGGAGTCCCGACTTGACCACAGGCAGATACAATTTCACTTTGTGGGATTTTCCCAGCTTTTCCTTGCATTACGGTTGCAGGGTCTGTAACACTAGCCGTGTCTGAGGCAACCCTCCAAAAAAGGCATTTGTGCTCCCTGATAGAATCGCAAAGCACGGAGCTGCTGCCAGCCCGGCTCCTCCAGCAGCCTTTTCAGGATTCTGGGGCTGCTTCCAGCCTTTCCTCCCCCCTCCACTGGTTAGTGATGTGGCCCTTCAAAAGGCTCAGAATCCATTAAAAGACCAAAGAAAAGATGGGAGAAAAATCATGTGTATCCTTCCTCTATCAGTTTTTGGAACTTCATTTTTATTTTCTTCATCACCAAGAACCTTATCCTTCTTTCATTTGTTTAATCAATACACATTTATAAATTACCAACCATGACCCAGGCACTAGTGCTAAAGGTTGGTGGCGGGTGGGGGTGGGGAGCTAAACAAGACAGGCTATGATTCCTACAGGGACAAAAGACAGGAAAGAGACACGAGATAATAATGACAATAATACCAGTCCACAGACCCTTATCCAAAATCCTCTCGGCCAGTGGAGTTTCAGGATTCAGAAATGTTCAGACTTATGGATAGGACATGTCCTATTTTGTGTATTTCACAGGGCCCTGATACTAACTGGTGTAGTAAGACTTACAAGTAGCCTCCTTCCAGTTCAGGTCAGGGTTTGTCTCCATACTCATTTTGGCACCAAATTTTCCATTTCAGGTTAAGGAATTGCAGATACAGGATTGTGGAACTCTAATAGCTTTCATTTACTGGGTGTCTGCTATGTCTCACTCCTGTATTCTTGGGTTTCCCTGTTGGCTCAGCTGGTAAAGAATCCGCCTGCAGCGTGGGAGACCTGGGTTTGATCCCTGGGTGGAAGATCCCCTAGAGAAGGGAAAGGCTACTCACTCCAGTATTCTGGTCTGGAGAATTCCACGGGCTGTATAGTCCATGGGGTCACAAAGAGTTGACACGACTGAGTGACTTTCACTTTCACTATGTCCCAGAAAACAGACACATCTTACCCTCTTTTGAGGGCTCAAATGATAAAGAATCTGCCTGCAACACAGGAGACTCAGTTTTGATCCCTGGGTCAGGAAGATCCCCTGAAGAAGAAAATGGTTACTCACTCCAGTATTTGTGCCGGGAGAATCCTACAGACAGAGGAGCCTGGCAGGCTTCAATCCATTGGGTTGCAAATAGCTGGACACAAGTGAGCAACTAACAATAACACAACCCTCCAAACAGCCCTTCAAAGGAAATTATTGTTTTATTGTTACTGACGACTCTCCCTGATAAACTTCCACATACACCACCTTAAGTGAGCCCTGTAACACTGCAACATGACAGCATTCTCTCTGTTTCATGGAAAGGATGCTAGGGTTCGTGGAGGTTAAAGAACTCTCATAAGGTTGTGCAGAATGTAAATGACAGGCCTGGGACCCTCATCCGCTGGTACCAGAAGCTGTGTTTTTCCATGACGTGAAACTTTCTTGGGAGCCACCTTGATTCTACTGAATGCTCTTTCTGCTCTTTCTGTCCCTTCTACTTTTGGTTCCAAGCCCTTCCCAGTTACCCCAAGAGGCCCCCGCTACATGAGGAAGTTAAGAAGTCCTACCCCCACGGTTTTGTTCCCAGTAACACACACCCCTGTTGATGGTCCTTGGTGTTCTTTCTGGGCTTCATTGCAAAAAGTTTTGGAACCTGATCTGTCTAGTGCTGATTTCATTCCTGACTCTAACAAGAGCTTGGGAAAGCCCCTTAACTTCTCTGAGAGCATCACTTATAATGGGAAAATAAAATCCATAATGATTAGAGTTACCATTGGGATAAAATGAGCTCATTTGTATAAAGAGAGTGAGTGAGTGCTAGTCATTCAGCCGTATCCAACTCTTTGTGCCTCTATGAACTGCAGCCCGCCAGGCTCCTCTGTCCATGGAGTTCTCCAGGCAAGGATACTGGAGTGGGTTGCCATTTTCTTTTCCAGGAGATCTTCCCAATCCAGGAATCAAACCTAAGTCTCCTGAATTGCAGGCAGATTCTTTACCGTCCGAGCCAAACGGGAAGCCCCCGTGATACCTGAAAAGCAGTAAGTGCTTGCCAAAGGGTATCTATTACTATTATAATTATCACCACTTTTGTTATCATTATTGTAAAGTTATTGTGGTGAACATTTGCTGTGTCCTAGGTAGCATTTGAGGTGACTAGCTGCAGTAGCATAGAGAAAGCTACCTGATGACTCTAAATACCTGACAAACCAGTCTCTTCTCAAGAAAGCTGATCAGATCACCCTTGGTACTGTGAACAAAGCTGATTGACCTCAAAATAGGCACTTGACCCATGAATGGTCATCTATAGTGACTTCTGGATTTCAGGTTCTCTTGGTACAAAGCTCTTGCCAGAAAGGGTTACTAATGGCTTACTGAATCCATCAGACAGCTTTTGTAAAGGAAGTTTGGATGTGAAACGTGTAAAAGAAAAGATGATTGATCCTGGGGTCAGTAGTCAAAGTACAGACAAGACCTGGGGCAAAATCCACAGGGCAGCAAAGCCAGAATCTGTAAGATCGTAGAGGGTAATATAAGGAGTGTAGAAGAATCAAGAAGTGTTTCTGTGGAGTCTGGAGATCCAGGTAGGGAAAGCATCACAGTCGAGTCAGCAAAGTGCCAGAGGACGGACTTGGTCCAGCTGCCCTTAAACTCCAGAGTTGATGCCCTTGACCTCTACAGCAGAGACCAGAGATCCTCATGCCTCTTAGGAGCAGCCAAGTAACAGAAATGAAGGAGGAGGCCTGTGTCAAGATGGAGAGTGTGTGGCCCTTCAGAAATGGACAAAGGCTAATGCATTTTAGCAAAGAGTTGTATTACTATGTAGAAACAAGAGCCAAAGATGTCAGGTCTTCTGACTTTTCAAGAGAAGCCAGAAATCCAGATATCTACAGAAAACTCCAGTGCTTTAATGTTAAAAATGAATTTAAAAAACAACAACAATTAATTTTTTAAAGCACTGTTTAGGGAAAAATAGACACACAGACAAAACACAGACATGCACATGCACACACACACACATCTTTGGGTTAGATTTAGTCTACAGGCTTTCAGCGTGAGAACCCTATGCCATCAGTTACAACAGAAGCAAGACTTTTAGTGCTATGCCCAAACTTTCTTCTCTAAACAATGAGGACAGGAAAAGGAGAAAGATAATGCTATCAACCCAATGAGAAAGTATCCCAGAGACTGCCATGTAAAGGCAATTTCTGGGAGCAGAATTCAAAAGGAATGCCTCTTTAAAGGATCCAAACAATTTCATCAAGCCAAAAGGAAAAGAGATGTATGATTCTGATCAAGATGGAATAACAGGGATCAGATATACCCACCTTCCTGAAATACCTAAGAAACTGACATACATGCGAGACAGTATTTTTCAAGACAGTGAACATAAGGCAATAAAGGACAGTGACCTCCATATATACTATTGATAATATGTATAAATTAGAAAACTAATGAGCACATCCTGTATAGCCTGGGAACTCTGCTTAATGTACTGTGGTGACGTGAATGGGAAGGAAATCGAAAAAATAGGGATTATGTGTATACATATAGCTGATTCACTTTGCCATACAGTAGAAACTAAAACCACACTGTAAAGCAACTATACTCCAATAGAAATTAATTTTTTTAAAAAGAGTTAACTGGGAAGAATGTTACTGAGGAAGGCTAAGAAACCTTTATGCTAGACTTCCAAACTTTAGCTCAGTTGGTAAAGAATCCACCCGCCATGCAGGAGACCCCAGTTTGATTCCTGGGTCAGGAAGATCTGCTGGAGAAGGAATAGGCTACCCACTCCAGTATTCTTGGGCTTCTCTTGTGGCTCAGCTAGTAAAGAATCCACCTGCAGTGTGGGAGACCTGGGTTTGATCCCTGGGTTGAGAAGATCCCCTGGAGAAGGGAAAGGCTACCCACTCCAGTACTCTGGCCTGGAGAATTCCATGAACTGTATAGTTCACGGAGTCGCAAAGTTTTTAGAGACAACTGAGTGACTTTCACTTTCACTTTCCAAATATTATAATAGAGAGAAACCCCACTTTCAATGAAAATTTTCAAGTCAAAAGTATTTTCAACAGATGAATATTTACTATGAGATTCTGGTAATTCTTTCTTGCAAGGGCGTTGCTTTTTTAAAAAAAGCTAAGGTCAAAAATGTTTTGTTTCTGGTCCTCTTGATTTATTTCTATTTAACTGCCAATATTTTTCAGTTCACAATGAAACTGCACACAGTGTGAGGAGAAGCCCTGAGGCCAGCAGGTTTAGGAGGAGTAGGGGCACAGGAATAACTCCCTGTAGCTCACAAGGCCCCAGAACAATTCTTTTTCCCAATAGTCAGAGGAGGAAAATCTCGTATTTCGTGGAGTATTGGATAAAACATTTGGAATAGTTTTGCCTCAGTAAAAGAAGGAAATAGCCCTAGACAAAATGCTGCTCTGTTGTGCTTACAAAGCTTGAAAGCAAAATCCAGAAAGGTCAATTTGTTAAATTTTGACAGATGTATACACCTATGAAACGGTCATTGCAGTCAACACAGGTCATGGCCGACATCTCCAAAAGTTTCCTTGTTCCCCGTTTACAATCTCCCTTCCCCCACCCCAAGCCCCATCTGTAACCTCCATTCCCCTCCATGACCACCAGGCAAACAGTGATCGGGTTCCTCCTTGACGTAGATTGTTCTGCATTTCTCAGGACTTTGTAGACATGGAATCAGACAGAATATATATATATATGTATATGTATAGTACCTACTTCTTTCACTCAGTGCAGTGTTTTGGGGGTTCAGCTATGTTGTTGCACTCTTTTATTGTTCACTAATATTTTTCATTACTTTGCCAACAAAGGCCCATATAGTCAAAACTATGATTTTTCCAGTAGTCATGTATGGATGCAAGAGTTGGACTGTGAAGAAAGCTGAGCACCGAAGAATTGATGCTTTTGAACCATGATGCTGGAAAAAACTCTTGCGAGTCCCTTAGACTGCAAGGAGATCCAACCAGTCAACCCTAAAGGAAATCAGTCCTGAATATTCATTGAAAAGACTGATGTTGAAGCTGAGACTCCAATACTTTGGCCACCTGATGCGAAGAACTGACTCATTGGAAAAGACTCTGATGCTGGGAAAGATTGAAGGCAGGAGGAAAAGCAGATGACAGAGGATGAGATGGTTGGATGGCATCACTGACTCAATGGACATGAGTTTGAGCAAAGTCCAGAAGATGGTGAAGGACATGGGAAGCCTGGCATGCTGTGGTCCATGGGGTCACAAAGAGTCAGACATGTCTTAGTGCCTGAACAACAATATTCCTCTAGAGAGTAGAAGTTGAGAGAGAGGCAAAGAATCCTTCCATCACTTGGGCAGTTTGCTCTCAGAGCATGTAAACATGTAAAGAAGGCAGGGACTCACCCAAAGGGAAGGAACATTTTATGTCCTCCGAACTGGAAGTGAGAGTATGATGATCAGAAAGTCAGGCGGCCGGGAGGTGGCGGGCTCGAGGCCAGCTGTGGCCATCCAGAAGGAGCTGTGAGAGGTCATGGCAGCACCCCAAGGCAGGGGTCTCCAACCTCTGGGATCTGATGCCTCTTGATCTGAGGTAGAGCTGACATAATAATAATACAAATGATGTTCACAGTAAATGTAATGCACTTGAATCACCCTGAAACCATCCCCCATACCATTCCATAGAAAAATAGACTTTCACAAAACTGGTCCCTGGTGCCAAAAATGCTGGGGACTGCTCTCAAAGGAACCAAGAGGGAAGGATTGGGAACAAGGGTTTATAAAGAATTGTGCATAGGGGTTGATTCAGAAATAGTGCTTTGTTTCCAAAACCTGATTTACTGATTGTTGTGTAACAAGAACCAGAGAAATGGTTTGGAAAGGACTCTGAGCATACTTGGAGATGGAAAACTCAGGTTGTTTCAGCAGCAACATGTCAGAGGAGAATCACAGGCACTCCTTAGCTATATCTGCCACTCTAGCCCTAAGGTGTCCTCCAACTGAAGGTATGAGGAAACCCAAGCATAAGTCCCTTTTATTCTGACTTCATCCTTTTCAGGACAGCATCTCTCTTTAAAATTCTTCTCCTCAGTCCCCCTGCCAATATTAGGAGAAACAGAGCTTTTCTACTAGGAGTGAGGCAGCTGGGTGTGGAGATTTGGCCTCTAATTGATGCTTCCTTCCTTCCTGCACTTCCTTCCCCCACTGCAGGGGCCCCAAGTCCCAGGTTCGATCCTCGGTCAGGGAATTAAGATCCTGAAAATCGCATGACATGGCCAAAGCAACAACAAAAACAACTCACGCAGACATATTAAACGAGATGATCTGAACTTGATAATAAAACAAACACAACTATTGCTGTCCAAGGTGATATTTCTCTAAAGTAGGCTTTGTATAAATCCAGGGACCAGAAGGAATTTTTTCAAACATCAAGAATTTAATCTAACTCACATTTCAATATTACCAGTTATTTTCCATATCCACTCACTCCACATGTGTACATATTTTGTCTGTACAGAGTCATTAAACACTTTGCAAGGATAAGAAAAATTGATTTTGACCTTTGGGGAATGCAATTTAGGGTTTATTGTTTGGAAAGCCCCAGGTAAATAATGATTATACAGTAATAAATTGTGTAATTGCATTTAATCTGTGTCTGGAGGCTAGGAAGCACTGCAAATCAGTACCTCACAAACAGAAGACTGCATAATGCCGAGATGCAGCAGGAGCCAGCTGGTGTAAGGACGACCTGTCGCTGCAGCAAGCATCTCTCCAGAAGTTGAAACAGCACAGAGGTTTGGGTTTGGTCCACTTTCAATGACTGCATGACCAAGACAAGCTAATAAAGGTAGAGGACACAGGTCCTAGGATAGAAGATCAAAGAATTTCAAACTATGCTGGTTTGCCAGGAGAAAATGAAGGGCCAGTTCTGGGGGTGTGTTCCCAGACCCAGCAAATTGAATGGGCTGGAAAAAGCCATAGAGTAAAAGGAATGAGGTAATTAAGAGAGGATCTATTCTGAGCCCGCTGCAGGTGTGACCGTGAATAAAGGATGGCCTTTCTATGGACTGGGGACAGGAAAACAGTGATTAAGATGTGAGCACCAGAGTAAGGTTACCTGGGCTTTAATCCCATCTCAGAAGCAGGGGAATACAAAACAAAGCACCGGGTGATGGGGAAATCATCACACTTTTCCTGGCAAGAGAGAGTGAAGCTGAAACTAAGGCAGGGGTCTGGGTGAGAGGAGACCACCGCAGGACTAACCATCATTCATCGCTCTATGGTTTTGTCAATATGATGTTGAATAATGAGGATATAAGGTCAAATCTCAACTTTTGGAATAAGAGAAATCTAGGTTCTTATCCACATCTGCCGCTTACCACCCTGAGATAGTCATTCTGCCTTTATGAGTTCATCTGTAAAATGGGAATATAATAAATACCTTAGACGGGTCTCCATGAGGATTAGAGAAAATATACATGAAGTTCCTGAGTTAGTACCAAGTGCCAGGCATTTGGTTTCACAACAAATAGCAGAAGCTACTGTTTCTATTGAACCAAGCTTAATCAATCAGCCAAGATGTTGAGGACCAAATGGTTAGAAACATAATAAGGAATACACACATATCTATATGTATATTAGAAAAGTATACATACAAGAGAAAATATACATGAAAAAGGAAGACACCAGGATACTTAGATTCATGAAAAATGTTGCCTTCCATGCTAATATAATGTCTGTAGATGACCTGTTTTAGAGATTTTTCTAGGCCAATATAAATTTAATCTACACCTAAACTCCATCAAGGAACTTAAATATATTAATTTTTCTTTTTACTTATGAAATGTTGCTTGCAATGAATTAACTCCCAAAATAGATTCCCTTCCTGAAATCTAATATGGAATGGGTGAATTCATAGAGTTAGCCAAAGTTGGAGGGAGTGATCAAACTGAAGAAAATAGCAGTTAGCCAACCTGGTGACCCATCAGAATCTGGCTATATGATCAACAGAGCCATTTTTCCTTCTATCAAAGTCATTATAGTTGTTTCCTCCTAGCCTAATTTTGTCTTATCTTCTCTGTGTTGATAAGCTAAGTTTCAACTGTGAACCTGATGGGCAACTAAGCAGAATCTTTTAAGTTTATATCAAATTGCCCAATCCTTTGAACACCAGAATCTGCCTTATTTTTGGTAGCTTTCTCACTTATTTTTATTTTCTCTGCACTCCAATTTTTTCATTTTATTTCTACTTTTTTTGTGAGGAGAGTCTGGGCTCCTCAGAGCACACTTGAGTCTTCTATGACGTGAGAATTGTATACCTTGAGGGGAAAACTACCCTCAATAGAACTAAAATGTTGGTAGACTGGTTCCAATCCATCTAGGTTTCTTGGAAACAAGCCCTGCAACTTTCATCAGTTAAGTCTTTGGTTAACAGAGCAATAGCAAACACTGCATCGAAAATTCTAGACTTTTCATTTCAGTTCAGTCACTCAGTCATGTCCAACTCTTTGGGACCCCATGGATTGCAGCATGCCAGGCCTCCCTGTCCATCACCAACTCCTGGAGTTTACCCAAACTCATGACCATTGAGTCAGTGATGCCATCCAACCATCTCATCTTCTGTTGTCCCCTTCTCCTCCTGCCTTCAATTTTTCCCAGCATCAGGGTCTTTTCAAATGAGTCAGCTTTTTGCATCAGGTGGTCAAATTATTGGAGTTTCAGCTTCAACATCAGTCCTTCCAATGAACACTCAGGACTGATCTTCTTTAGGATAGACTGGTTGCCATCCAAGGGACTCTCAAGAGTCTTCTCCAACACCACAGTTCAAAAGCATCATTCTACAGTCCTCAGCTTTCTTTATAGTCCAACTTTCACATCCATACATGACTACTGGAAAAACCATAGCCTTGACTAGATGGACCTTTCTTGGCAAAGTAATGTCTCTGCTTTTTAATATGCTGTCTAGGTTGGTCATAACTTTCCTTCCAAGGAGTAAGCGTCTTTAATTTCATGGCTGCAGTCTAGACTTTTAGGGAACTTCTATCTTTAAATTCTGGATGACAGGAACATATAACTAGAAATTTGATAAGACACATGCTTTAAGTGATCAGGGCTGGGTGACAGAAATGGACATGACAGTGTATTGAAAAGCAGAGACATCACTCTGCCAACAAAGGTCCGTATCATCAAAGCTATGGTCTTCCCAGCAGTCAGGTAGAGTTGTGAGAGTTGGACCATAAAGAAAGTGGAGCACCAAAGAATTGATACCTTTGAACTGTGGAGCTGAAGATTCCTGAGAGTCCCTTGGACAGCAAGGAGATCCAACCAGTCCATCTTAAAGGAAATCAACCCTGAATATTCACTGAAAGGACTGATGCTGAAGTTGAAGCTCCACTATTTTGGTCATCTGATGTGAACAGCTGACTCATTGGAAAAGTCCCTGATAATAGGAAAGACTGAGGGCAGGACAAGAAGGGGGTGACAGAGGATGAGATGGCTGGATGGCATCACCAACTCAATGGACATGAGTCTGAGCACAGTCCGGGAGATATTGAAGGACAGGGAAACCTGGTGTGCTGCAGACCAAGGGCTCACAAAAAATCAGACATGCCTGGGCAACTGAACAACAACAATGTCATACAGCTTCCCTGGTGGCTCAGGTGGTAAAGAATCTGCCTGCAATCGGGGAGACCCTGGTTCAGTCCCTGGGTTGGGAAGGTCCTCTGGAGAAGGGAATGGCAGGAACAGAATGGTATGAGATCTAGCATACATTTTAATGTGAACTCCTGGGTCAGAGGTCATTTCATCACATCCATCAAGATAGGAAAAAAAAGAGAGAGTGAAAGTACACAAAGATGAGGGTATAAAGGTCAAAGAAAGAAACTGATGAAAATCTCACTTTTGCCCTGGATTTTCTTCTCAGTGAAGTTGACAGTGCATTCATCTGCTGCAAGTGAGAAGAATGGTAGTAAGATGGAGGTTTGAACAAAGAAGTGAATGTTTAAATTAACTGCTGCGGGAAGGGAAAATGTCATCTTCTGTTGTCCCCTTCTCCTCCTGCCTTCAATTTTTCCCAGCATCAGGGTCTTTTCAAATGAGTCAGCTTTTTGCATCAGGTGGTCAAATTATTGGAGTTTCAGCTTCAACATCAGTCCTTCCAATGAACACTCAGGACTGATCTTCTTTAGGATAGACTGGTTGCCATCCAAGGGACTCTCAAGAGTCTTCTCCAACACCACAGTTCAAAAGCATCATTCTACAGTCCTCAGCTTTCTTTATAGTCCAACTTTCACATCCATACATGACTACTGGAAAAACCATAGCCTTGACTAGATGGACCTTTCTTGGCAAAGTAATGTCTCTGCTTTTTAATATGCTGTCTAGGTTGGTCATAACTTTCCTTCCAAGGAGTAAGCGTCTTTAATTTCATGGCTGCAGTCTAGACTTTTAGGGAACTTCTATCTTTAAATTCTGGATGACAGGAACATATAACTAGAAATTTGATAAGACACATGCTTTAAGTGATCAGGGCTGGGTGACAGAAATGGACATGACAGTGTATTGAAAAGCAGAGACATCACTCTGCCAACAAAGGTCCGTATCATCAAAGCTATGGTCTTCCCAGCAGTCAGGTAGAGTTGTGAGAGTTGGACCATAAAGAAAGTGGAGCACCAAAGAATTGATACCTTTGAACTGTGGAGCTGAAGATTCCTGAGAGTCCCTTGGACAGCAAGGAGATCCAACCAGTCCATCTTAAAGGAAATCAACCCTGAATATTCACTGAAAGGACTGATGCTGAAGTTGAAGCTCCACTATTTTGGTCATCTGATGTGAACAGCTGACTCATTGGAAAAGTCCCTGATAATAGGAAAGACTGAGGGCAGGACAAGAAGGGGGTGACAGAGGATGAGATGGCTGGATGGCATCACCAACTCAATGGACATGAGTCTGAGCACAGTCCGGGAGATATTGAAGGACAGGGAAACCTGGTGTGCTGCAGACCAAGGGCTCACAAAAAATCAGACATGCCTGGGCAACTGAACAACAACAATGTCATACAGCTTCCCTGGTGGCTCAGGTGGTAAAGAATCTGCCTGCAATCGGGGAGACCCTGGTTCAGTCCCTGGGTTGGGAAGGTCCTCTGGAGAAGGGAATGGCAGGAACAGAATGGTATGAGATCTAGCATACATTTTAATGTGAACTCCTGGGTCAGAGGTCATTTCATCACATCCATCAAGATAGGAAAAAAAAGAGAGAGTGAAAGTACACAAAGATGAGGGTATAAAGGTCAAAGAAAGAAACTGATGAAAATCTCACTTTTGCCCTGGATTTTCTTCTCAGTGAAGTTGACAGTGCATTCATCTGCTGCAAGTGAGAAGAATGGTAGTAAGATGGAGGTTTGAACAAAGAAGTGAATGTTTAAATTAACTGCTGCGGGAAGGGAAAATGGTATGAGCCATGGAGAAAAGTAGGAGAACTGTCTGAAAGCATCAAAAGCCAGTAGAGACTGAATTTGTACTAATATCAAATACCCATGGGAGCTTGAATCCGCTATCCAGATTCAGCCATCTAGCTAATGAAATGAGAAGTAGAGAGGTTAATTGGGTTTTGCAATACAGACAAGGGAACAGTGAAAGACCATTCATGAAAACGTGAGTGAAACTCTGATCACAATAACACAATGTTAGCCAAGCTAGATAGCAAGAGATGTTCAGCAAGAAGCAGAGTGATAAACGGAAGAAGACAGCAGTTTGGAGATCTAAAAGACAGAGGCAAGGAATAAAGTTAAATAACTAAAAGTAGAGGATGGAAAGTGGGATTTGAGTTCCAGATCTCGAGGAGGAGTCTTTGCCCATGACAATGACCAGGGGAGAAGGGGAACAAAGCAGAATTCAGCTAAGGTTAAACGCTGGAGACGAGAAGGTTAAACACTGCCTCATGCTCCCTTTAGCCTGCACTCCGTGCTTTTTACCACTGGGGCTCTCCACAGAGGCAGAGAAGACTGGATGAAAATTGCTGACTTTAAATGTTTCCCCAAAGTGTGAGTAATAGTGAGAGGAGGAGTTTCATCTACTGGAATTCACAATATATGGCCTTTCTGGACTCTAATATCTCAGCTCTTCCAACATGTAAAATTTAGAGAAACTGCATCCCCTAGGATTGGGTCCAGGGATGGCAGTGCATTTGACTCTGAGCTGACCCTCTGCAATTGTCTATATTTGGTTACCACTGAAATGCACTGGTGTTACATTAGCACTAAATTAGAAAATATTGTTCATGTTTCTAAATGTCAGAGACCTTATAAAACAAGCGTAAGCATCTACAGAAGAGGAGGGAGCACTGGTAAATAATTTTCCATTAGACCATTGTACTTGTCAAGGTCTCCCAAGGGTTATTTATGAAAAGTGGGAGAAGTTCTGCAATTTTGGCAGAAAAGAACTGCCTACGATTTCTCTGGCCAGAATTAAGAAATCTGTCAGACTTCTGGTTAGTCAAGAAATCAGAAATTTGGTACCGATTCATTTATCCACTCAAAATTTTTATTACCTGCTTTCTTAGTGCTGTCAACAAATTGAGTTATCTCAGACAAGCTATTTGAATTCAGTGAAACCAGGGATCCTTATCTATCTGGTGGCCCTGTGGGACATGACTTACTGATATCACAGAAATAAAAGAATAGTAAAGCTGGAAAAAAGCCAAGCTCTCCAACTAAAGTAGACTGTGATAAAATACACATTTCCATTTTTATTAATTGGATGTGTATATATGTATATTTGGACATTATATATATTATTATACATATATAAAATATCTAGAGCAATCATTAAAAATTCTACACAAAGACATATACTCCAAAACTCTATAAATCAAAATGGAATTCTGAGAAATATTCAAGTAATCCATAGGAGGTAAGAAAACAGAAAAATTAAGAACTGAGAAAAAAAAAACAGAAATTAAAAATGGCACACTGGGATGACCCAGAGAGATGTTATGGGGAGAGAGGTGGGAGGGAGGTTCAGGATTGGGAACTCATGTACACCCATGGCAGATTCATGTCAATGTTTGGCAAAACCAATACAGTCTTGTAAAGTAAAATTTAAAAAAAAATTTTTTTAATGGCAGAAGTGGGCCCTTGCATATCAAAAAATACATTAAATTTAAATGATATAAATACACCAATTGAAAGATGGAGATTAGCGTAATGGATTAAAAACATGACACACCTAATAGGCAAGCCACAAGAAACTCAATTCAAATATAAGTAGTAAAAGGACAGAAAAAGGACATACCACATAATCCTTAATCAAAAAAGTAGGAGCAAAAACAAAAAATAAAGTAGGGGTGGCTGTATTAATACACAATAAAGAAGACTTCAGAGCGAAGAAAATTATCATTGACAGAGATAATCACTAAGAAGCTATAGTCATCCTAAAGTAAAAAGACTAAGCAATAGAACTACGAAATTCAAAAAGCAAAATGCTTTGTATAACAGCTGACACAGAAACACACAGATCAAAAGAAACTCTGGATACTTGAACACTCCTCTTTCAACAACTGATAGAGCTAGAAAGAAAATCAGGGATATAGGAGAATTCAAAAACAACATTAACTAATCTAATGGTTAGGTTCTGTTAAACACTTTTAACAGAGTCTAATAGACATTTGTAGAACCTTCATCTAATAACAGAAGATTACACAGTCTTTTCCAGTACCCATAGAACATTGTCAAAATAAATCACATCCGAGGCTATAAAGCAAATCTCAACAATTTTTTCTCAAATTGAGATCATACAGAATGTACGCTTTGACCACAATAAAATCCAACAGAGACTAACAACAGGAGGAAAACAGGAAAATATCCAAGGGACAAAAATGCAGGCAATGTTTCTACCAGTAGCCTGTGATAAATTAAAGATAGACAGAAAATCACAGTCTACTACTGTTGTCATTCTACAAATATAATGAACAACACACTTACAGATAATCCATGGGTCAAAGGGCAAATCTCAAGGGAAATTTAAAAAGTCACTGACCTAAATACAAATTAAAATAGTTCCTATCAAAGTTTGTGGTACACAGCTAAAGCAGTGCCAAGAGGGGAATTTATAGCACTAAACCTCACACCCACTTTCAGCCTCACTCAAAGCCTCACATTCTCTCTAACATTGATCCTAACCCTGCCCCAACCCTCCTAATCCAAACACGAGCGCAAATTGAAGCCCAAATCCTAACGCTCACCTTAACTCTACTGAACGCTTTTTAAGTTCTTATTTTATATAATTTCTTATGAAATCTTATTTCATGGAGTGTCACATTTCATAGGATGTCTCTGCATTCTGTGATTTTCATTCCAGGAAGTTAGTTAACCAAGATTTTCATTCCAGGAAGTTAACCAAGCTGGATTCAAATTCCAAGCTGACTTCCCTTGCAGTTTATAGAAGCTGAAATCCCTACTCAGGTTTTTCAACGTTCAGCTGTAGCTTTTTCACCGGATTTGCTAAATCTACTCCCCTTAAAACATGTGTAGTTTAGCAATCTGCCAAAGATTTGGGAAATTTTTATGTACAGATTTTGTGACTCACTCCCTATTGAACTTCCTTCTCTCCAGACACTCTTCTGCTAGCCCTGAACTCTTTCCTCCTTCTCTGTATGTTTGCCCCTTTTAGTCTGATCTCCAGTGCCACCAAACAGCTGTTTTTATACATATTCCATAGTGTATTATCACTGTCTATAGGAACTTTAGCCCAGCCAGACTACTTTATCATTACCAAAAGTTAGGGATCTTGGGAATCCAGTTTACCTGATCACAGGGGACCCTTCTGGAGCCAAAGGTCTGGGGGCGTGGCAACAGTACACTCAGATGGGTGTCAGAAGAGTTTTATCTACCTGCTTATGCAATTTACTGTGCCTTCCCGACCTTGTCCAGCCCAGGCTCAGATCTCCCATTTCCTCTTAATGATGGATTGCTACTGTACACATCTGATCTTATGTCTTAGTGGATCAGATAACCAATTTTTGGCTCCTACATGGGGCACTGGTCAAATATTTATTCTCTATTGGGACTCAGTAGCAACTCAAAGGGTTTTGCTCAAAAGGAGAATAGTGATTCGTCATATGAGCACAGATTTACTCCAAAGCCCTTGGTGGATCTTCCCTGTGATTCTTCTCTGGGAGCCTTCCAACGGCTCCATGTAGCATGGCTATTTGCTACAACACTCCGAGTAAAACTGGGTCTTACTGAAGCATTCTAAAGTAAGCAGTCAGATTAAGCAAGTCCTCTTTTTCTGAAGAAAATTGAGTGAGGGCTGGAGAGGATCCAAGAGTCAGTGAACCTCCACGCACATGATAAGGAATGATTAAAAATGGGAATCTCCCTGACTCCCACCATAAAGACTGACATAGAACTGGCACTCAATCCATGTTAGAACACACAAGTATATAAGTGAATAAATAAATCACTATCATCACTATATCGAATTTAACACTGATCCTGTGTAAATGCTGCATAATAAGTCACATATTCAATTCTCATACATTTTAGGCAGTGTAGAATTCTGGACAGTGAAAGTGTTGTCATTTACTTGGTACTGAGCACTTATAAAAAGCCAAAGGTGTATTTATTTATGAGTTATTCATTCAGTACATGTTGTGGGTCAGGCATCATGCTAAGCACTAAGGAAGGATATATGAATGAATGAATGGCATTGTCCTTGACCTTAAGAAGCTAAGAGTCTAGTAGACAATATGTCATGGGCCCATTCAGCCAAAAGTCAGAAGACTTAATAAGTTCCCAGCCCAGCCTGCCTCTACATAGCCTTCTCCTTGACCCAGAAGATTTCCTCTTCCCCAAGAATATCTTGACTCACTGACCTTGTCACCATTCCACTGACATAGTCTGAAATCCAAAAGAAGGAAGGCAGGTGAGGAATATTGTACCAATCCGAAGAATGTATTTTTATATAATTCTTAGAGCCATAAATAATGTAAATGCCAAACAGCAAGAAGCACAGAGGAGCAGAGCTTGGAAAATATGATTCTCCACAAATTCTGAGATATTTTTCATGCTTCTTATGATAGTAAGGGAACAATAGAAAAGACTGGTTAGACAAAGTTCCGTTTCTAGTTAAGTACAGAAAATCAAGGTACGAAGCAGCCTGTTAAATCCTTACGTACTTGATGCCCTCTATTTAAACTGAATAACAATTTTGAACTGAACTGAACAATTTTGAAGACAAAAGGAGAAGGGAGTGGCAGAGGATGAGATGGTTAGAGAGCATCACTGACTCAATGGACATGAATTTGAGTAAATTCTGGGAGATAGTGGACAGAGGAGCCTGGCGTGCTGCAGTCCATGAGGTCACAAGGAGTCAGACAGGACTTAGCAACTGAACAACAACAATAAATTTTAACTGGGTAAAGAGACAAGAAAGGAGACAGGCACAAGGGGGAGAAGAAAGAAAGAAATGAATCAAGAAAGAACAGATTACAATTCAGTTGATACAGCAGATTTTATCACTTCTTTCTCCTCTTTGACCGATTGGTTTTTCCTTACGTTGCAAGTTTCCCCATTGCTCCTGGGAGACGCTCCAGGCAGATTCTGCATGCTGGTTTTGGCCTCAGCTGTGTCTAATGAAGTTTCTTTCTAATGAGGATCATCATGGATCAGTGGGCTCACATCGTTCATTTCATTCATTTCAAAAACAACCTCATGCACACCTCACACTCAGAACGCTTCATTAATTTATAGTAACCAGGACATTTTTTAAAAGAGCTGATTGAAGTTTTCATATCATTTTTTTAAATTATGAATGCTAATTATGTACAATTTTGAAAATACCCAAAAGAAGAAAAGAGAAAAAAAACAAACACAGAGCCCCACATCAAGAAATTATTTCATTTTCACATCTGTGTAAATCCTTTCCAATTTTCATTTACATGGTCCTACTTTGTCTTAATTCTTAACTTGCTTTGCCTGGGTCAAATATTCTATATATAACACTGTGCCCGTTTTTCTAACTATTATTACATGTGAGCATTTTCCAAATTATTTATAAATCATTCCTCATTTTTAAAGACAGCATAGGTTTATATCAACTGAGTATTCTATTGTTTATAACCATTCATGAAATTCATCAAGGATCATTTAAACTGTGATTACATCATTCTTCATAAATGATTCCTCTGTCCATAAGAGATACCAGTATTTAGATAGTCAGATGTCTCCTGCTTGTCTATTGATTCTGTGTAGTCTTGAGGGCAGGAAGTGTACTTTTCTACATCTTCTTCAAAGACCCAGCACAGTGCCTGACTTACAGTAAGTAAGCAATAAATGCTTATGGAAAGAATAATCCAGCCAACCAATCATTCAGGTACATATACAGGACTTTATAGAAATTAAGCAGAATTATAAAAAGCAGTGCTCATGATAAGGAGTGGTAATCTCCTTATCATACCAGTGGTTGCCAGGGAGCCCAAGGACATCAAATTTCTCAGGAGGCCTTCTCAGCAGTGAATGACCTGACCCGAAAAATTACCTCCTCTCCTTGGTGATATGATAATGTCTATTTCTGTTAATAATTAAATGGCCTAGAACAGGAATTCCTTTTCTGAGTACAGCTCAGTCAGGGACAGTTGAGGTTCCCGTTAGTATCTCTGACTCAAGTTCCTTTCCAGCGAAGGAGACTGGCTAAAAAGCTCTCCCTGGGTGTACCCATGGACCACTACAGATTTGTCTCTGTACCGATCTCCCTACCTTCTCACTTGCATCCCTACACCCACTGTGAGCTTCTGAAGACTGGAATCAGATCAGCTCCACTCTGTTTCCCCAATACCGAGCACAATGCCTGAAACAGAACGCTGCTGCTGCTGAGTCGCATCAGTCGTGTCAGACTCTGTGCAACCCCATAGACGGCAGCCCACCAGTCTTCCCCATCCCTGGGATTCTCCAGGCGAGAACACTGGAGTGGGCTGCCATTTCCTTATCCAATGCATGAAAGTGAAGAGTGAAAGTGAAGTCGCTCAGTCGTGTCCCACTCTTCATGACCCCACGGACTGTGGCCTACCAAGCTCCTTCATCCATGGGATTTTTCAGAATACCAGGAGTTCAAATTTAAACTCAGTCTATATGATTCCAAACCCTGGCATCTTCCATTTATTCAGTAAAAATTGGTTGAGGTTCTGCTATATACATGGCTATTTGCTACCTGCTAGGGACACAGGGCCGGGGAAGGCAATGGCACCCCACCCCAGTACTCTTGCCTGGAAAATCCAATGGACGGAGTAGTCTGGTGGGCTGCAGTCCATGGGGTCGCTAACAGTCAGACAGACTGAGCGACTTCACTTTCACTTTTCTCTTTCATGCATTGGCGAAGGAAATGGCAACCCACTCCAGTATTCTTGCCTGGAGAATCCCAGGGACGTGGGAGCCTGGTGGGCTGCCGTCTATGAGGTCACACAGAGTCGGACACGACTGAAGTGACTTAGCAGCAGCAGGGACACAGGGCAAGCAAGACAGGAGAACAATCAGGTGGCAGCCATCACAAAGCCTAGGGTACATTAACAAAGTCTTGGAGACGTAATCTGAGAGATTGTGTAAGCGACCCAAAGATCATGCTGAAACCTTCCCTGTAACTGGATCATGCTGGATTCCATTTAACTGGATCATGCTGAAACATTCCATTTAACTGGAAAATAATAGGCCCAGTTCAGTTCAGTTCAGTTCAGTCGCTCAGTCGTGTCCGACTCTTTGCGACCCCATGAATCGCAGTTTAAAAGAACTTGGGTCTCAAAGTTAACGGAAGGAAAGAAGAAGAATAGGTGTTATTAATATGTTCACCAACTTAGAAGATAAGGGTCATTCTCTCTCATCTTTGCCATTTTCTAGAGGATTTGCTCCCAATCTCTATCCATTCAGTAACTATTCATTAAGCACATATTATATTCTAAACACTGTGGATACTAGGGATGTCAGTGAACAAGCAAGAAATCTTGCTGTTAAGCAGCTTATATACACTTCAGGGAAAATGAAGCAAACACATAAGAAAATTTCTAAATTTTAAAATTTAATTTACTTATAAGAGCCATGAAAAAGAAACGAGTAAAAGTTAGAGAGGTGAGGGGAAGCTGCTTTAACTATAACAGTAAAGACTCTCTTCAGTTCAGTTCAGTCGCTCAGTCGTGTCCGACTCTTTGCGACCCCATGAATCGCAGCACACCAGGCCTCCCTATCCATCACCATCTCCCGGAGTTCACTCAGACTCACGTCCATCGAGTCCGTGATGCCATCCAGCCATCTCATCCTCGGTCGTCCCCTTCTCCTCCTGCCCCCAATCCCTCCCAGCATCAGAGTCTTTTCCAATGAGTCAACTCTTCACATGAGGTGGCCAAATAGGATGTAATAATAGGTTGCTGCTGCTGCTGCTGCTAAGTCACTTCAGTCGTGTCNCCGCGGTCGTCCCCTTCTCCTCCTGCCCCCAATCCCTCCCAGCATCAGAGTCTTTTCCAATGAGTCAACTCTTCGCATGAGGTGGCCAAATAGGCCCCAACTCCTCAACTAATTGTCTAGAAGAAACAGCTTCCTTAAAGAGCCTGAACACTTTGGTGGCAGTAGAAAAAAAAGACTGATTCTTCCTCTTACCTGGAGCTTTTTGAGCTGTAGCATCTGCCAACCAGGAATCAATAGGTGTGATCATGACACGCTGGGTGAGACTAGGAAGGTTAAACCTGACTTACTGATCACCGTGATTAATTGGAAGTGGTCCCCTCAGGCTTGTACTGTCATCCTTCCGGCTGATGCCCCATGCAAATCAGACACATTTGAATAAGCAACTCAAATTCCTTTTGACACAGAGAATCCCCAGAAACACAGAAAGGGGTCAATGTGTGACCCCAAAAGGCAAAAATTCTCTAAGTGAAAGGCAATACTCATGATCAGAGGGGGTTTAATCAGCCACGTTTGGAGAAGCAAATGATTAAAGCTATACAAGCTCCCTGGGTGCCAGTTCCTCCCAGAACCGCCCTTTGCTCTTCAGCTACCCAACCCTTAGATGCTTTCTGCTTCCTCTACTTTCTTGGTGTCCTTTGCAGCTAGGAGCCAATATCTGGGGGCTCTAAAAGTGTCTGTTCCAGCCCAGACTTTGTCCCATATGGATTGTATTACTGTGACCGAGGCTCAGATTAGTCATGTGAAGAACAGAGATCAAAATGCCAGTGTATCAGTTTCCTAGGGCAGCCATACCAAGTACCATAAACTGGGTGGCTTATAAACAGAAATTTGTAGTCTCGTAGGTCTGGAGGCAGGAAGTCCAAGATCAAGCCATCAGTGGGGTTGGTTTCTTCCCAAAGGCCGTGGGACACCCTCCTCCACGACTTTTTCCTCTTAACAGCCACTTCTTTCAGGCTGTGCTGGATCTCCACTGCTGCATGGTTTTTTCTCGAGCTGTGGCAGGCGGGGACTGCTCCCCAGCTGCGGGGCACAGGCTCCTCACTGCGATGGCACCTCCTGATGCAGGGACAGGCTTTGGGCATGCAGGCTTCGGTAGTTGCAGCTCCCAGGCTCTAGAGCACAGGCTCAACGGTTGTGGCTCACAAGCCTCATTGCTCTGCAACATGTGGGATCCTCCCAGCCCAGGGACTGAACTCCTGCCTTCTGCAGTGGTGGGCAGATTCTTTGCCACTGAGCCACCAGGGAAGCCCCCACACCTCTCTTTTAGCTTCTGGTGGCCTCGGGCATCCCTTGGCTTGTGGGTGGCTATCTTCTCTGTGTATCTGCCCATTGTCTTCTTTCTTACATGCCCATCTCCAAATTTTCTCATTTTATAAGAATACTGATCATAACAGATTAAAGCCCACCCTAAGGATATCATTTTAACTTGATCACCCCTGGCAAAAACCTTATGTTAAATTAGGCATAGCCCAATGTTTAGGTTACATTGTTCATGCTTTCAAAGAAAACAGTGAACATGTTTGTAATAACCCCTTGTTTAACTTCTAATAAGCATCAAAAGGCCAAAATCACCTTCAGAAAGTGTAACTTATTTTCCTCAAAGGGTCCTTTTGGCCTATCTGGCCATATACAAAGGGACAGTTTGTAAGGATTTATACATATCTAATTACTCAGCAAACACACTACAAACATCCCATGGTCGGGAATTGAATTTGTTCAATATATGCTTAAATTAATATTTTAATATCATTTAATGTAAATGGTAATCTCATAAATATTAATCCAAGCCAAACATTAACTAATTTATGCAACTGACTTGCTGGGAAAAAGCAATGGCTTATGATTGCTTAGTACAGATGAAATATTTATGTATCATGTGTTACCTGGAGAATTGAAGCATTCTGTGCTACTAGGCTGGTCCTTCAATTAAAGATGTGCTAATAACATTACATGTGTTGAAGGAACGAGAGGGGAGATAAGAAGGATATTCTATTCAGTGCCCTTGCCACATGGCCTCAGATTCTCCTTCAGCCACAATGAGACTTGACTTCACATCACAGCTCCTTGATACTTGCTCCAGTCCCTAGCTTTGCCTGTGGGAAGTCATAATAGCAAGATCTTCCTTATAATTTTAACACACAAGGAGAAGACCAAAAGCACTCTATACTTTCTGTTAATTAGGTACATTTTATCTTACATCATGATTTTATGCACATCTACTAGTAGATGTTTGCCTACAGCAAAAACTCATTAGCTGATGTTTACACCTTTAGGCAAGGCACTACACCAACAATATGAAATAGAAATTATCCAATAATTTAGTCAAACTGGCACCATGTGCCAATAAGATAATAGGAATACATAAATGGAAAAGTGTCTTCCGTGTTATAGTATTAACTCATGAGTGTAAGTGAGGCAATGAACACCTTAAGTTATTGTGAACGTTCTTAGGTAATTAAAACCTAGTCCAGTGATGCTGTGGAGGCACCAAAGCGGCCTCTGGCCAGGACCCCATGTTCCTGTTCTTGTGAGATCCTCTAACAGGAGGACTCTTCCAGTTAGAGGAACAAGGCTAATGCTTGGCTCATCACAGGGCTTTTCTTTAGTCAAATGAGATGAGAGGCAAATTACCAGAAAAACAAAAGGATTTTGTTTGTAGATTGCAAAGAGAAATGATGCTTTTGAACTGTGGTGCTGGAGAAGACTCCTGAGAGTCCCTTGGCAATCAAACCAGTCAGTCCTAAAGGATATCAACCCTGAATATTCATTGGAAGGACTGATGCTGAAGCCAAAACTCCAATACTTTGGCCACCTGATGCATAAGGCCAACTCCTTGGAAAAGACCCTGATGCTGGGAAAGATTCAGGGCAGGAGGAGAAGGAGGCAACAGAGGATGAGTTGGTTGGATGGCATCACCCACTCAATGGACATGAGTTTGAGCAAAGTCCAGGAGACAGTGAAGGACAGGGGAGCCTGGCGTACTGCAGTCCATGGACTCACAAAGAGCAGGACGGACACAATTGAGTGACCAAACAACAAAGAGAAAGAAAGAGTAGTTGCTAGGGAAAACATTAGAAATGAGAAGTGAGATTTCTTGATAGATCAATACATACATACACACGTATATACACACTTTTTACTCACATATATAATCAACATAATTGACATATAACTTTAGTTACAGGTGTTCAGTTCAGTTCAGTCACTCAGTCATGTCCAACTCTTTGCAACCCCATGAATCACAGCACGCCAGGCCTCCCTATCCATCACCAACTCCCGGAGTTCACTCAGACTCGCATCCAGCAGGTCAGTGATGCCATCCAGCCATCTCATCCTCTGTCGCCCCCTTCTCCTCCTGCCCCCAATCCCTCCCAGCATCAAAGTCTTTTCCAATGAGTCAACTCTTCGCATGAGGTGGTCAAAGTACTGGAGCTTCAGCTTTAGCATCATTTCTTCCAAAGAAATCCCAGGGTTGATCTCCTTCAGAATGGACTGGTTGGATCTCCTTGCAGTCCAAGGGACTCTCAAGAGTCTTCTCCAACACCACAGTTCAAACGCATCAATTCTTCAG
>SJYX01024694.1:9840-20894 GCA_006410675.1 Oreotragus oreotragus
TCCATTCTGAAGGAGATCAACCCTGGGATTTCTTTGGAAGGAATGATGCTAAAGCTGAAACTCCAGGACTTTGGCCACCTCATGTGAAGAGTTGACTCATTGGAAAAGACTTTGATGCTGGGAGGGATTGGGGGCAGGAGGAGAAGGGGACGATCAAGGATGAGATGGCTGGATGGCATCACGGACTCTATGGACGTGAGTCTGAGTGAACTCCGAGAGACGGTAATGAATAGGGAGGCCTGGCGTGCTGCGATTCATGGGGTCGAAAGAGTCAGACACGACTGAGCGACTGAACTGAACTGAAGCCTAGAGAGAAAGCAATTTTTCTCAAAGTTGCAGCTTGTGGTCAAGGGAACAGGGACTTGAACTCAGGTCCACCTGTTTATTACTGTGTTAGAGTGAGGTGTGATCAAGAGGCTAAACTGCAATATCTTTGAGCCTTCTCCACATCACTCTGTGTGCAATTAAGTAGTATCAATGTTGTTGCTTGTGTGAACCTTTTCAAATAAAGAGAAACTAATTCAAAGCAGAATGTGCTTAGTGGTTGTCACCAGACACCTTCTACATCGCCTTTTCCACAGCCAAGAAGCGCACAGCCATGGATTTGCTATTTCCCTCCTCTCCTGCTTTTGTCTGTTCATCTGCCCTCACTCTCAGTGTCACTCAGCCTAAGGGGCTAGCCTAGAGGGAATTAAAAAATATTCCTTACTCTTCCAAAATACTAGGCATTTCTCTTTCCTGTCTCATTTGATACAAATAAACTGCAGGAACTGGGGGATTCCAGTCTTTCTGTGCCTTTGAAAAAGTTGAAATGATACAGTCTAAAATGAAAAAAAAAAATTACTGTAGAATGAGGAGATTCTACTTTTGCCTCATTATAGGAGCACCGAACATTAAGTTAAATCATGATTGACCATAGTCTGGATTTTTATAATTTTCACATTAATTATCATTTGTCTCACAAGTGACATATGACCATTATGATGGGAAAACATTTCACTTGTAGCTTTACCCCTAGAGAAAGAAGGCTATTTATTGACTGTGCTATACACAGCAGGCTACATTTTATATGGGATTTTTTGTTGTTAGAGGGTAGGAAAATGGATAAGCACCTAGAATACTTGCCCTGAAGTTGTTACCACATCATTCTGTATCACCTGTATCTTTCAGGGTGTACCACTAGCAACCAGTTTGAAAGCTGTATTCGGTTTGGAAGCTTTATTCAAAGTTAGTGAGAAGAGAATATGCCACATTTTAAAGAGAATGAGAATACTACTTCAAACCACTGTCTCTGATTCAAATCTCCAGTATAATTTGGGAAACTGTAAATTCAGCTTAACATTCTGTACTACCCTGTCTAGTTAACAGGTCACTGACAGTAAAACATTCATATCTAATCTTTAAGGAAAGTGATCATTTATTTATGGTCTCATGCTGCTGCTGCTGCTAAGTCACGTCAGTCGTGTCCAACTCTGTGCGACCCCATAGATGGCAGCCCACCAGATTCCCCCGTCCCTGGGATTCTCCAGGCAAGAACACTGGAGTGGGTTGCCATTTCCTTCTCCAATGCATGAAAGTGAAAAGTGAAAGGGAAGCCGCTCAGTCGTGTCCCACTCTTCACGACCCCATGGACTGCAGCCTACCAGGCTCCTCTGTCCATGGAATTTTCCAGGCAAGAGTACTGGATGGGGTGCCATTGCCTTCTATGGTCTCATGGAAGCCAATAATTCCAAAGACTTTTCTACTGACTTTTTTTTTTAAGGTTTTTTTTTGATGGAGACTATTTTTAAAGTCTTTATTGAATTTTTTACTGTTTTATGCTTCTGTTGTATGTTTTAGTGTTTTGGCCAAGAGTCATGTGGGATCATAGCTCCCTGGCCAGGGATTGAATCCACACTCTCTGTATTGAAAGGCAAAGTCTTAACCATTGGGCCACCAGGGAAGTCCTCCCATTGACTTTCGAAAATCTTAATGGTTTGTTTCTGCCCACTTTCAATTTTCACCTCTTCTAAAATCATTTGTTTACTTTGGCAAAGGGTATTGGACTAGTCTGTAACTACATACATCACACCTCTATGAAGTGAAGTCGCTTAGTCATGTCTGACTCTTTGCGACCCTGTGGACTGTAGCCTACCAGGCTTCTCCATCCACGGGATTCTCCAGGCAAGAATACTGGAGTGGGTTACCATTTCCTTCTCCAGGGGATCTTCCCGACCCAGGGATCGAATCTGGGTCTCCCACATTGGAGGCAGACGCTTTAACCGCTGAGCCACCAGGGAAGCCCTCACACCTTTATAAACCTAGTCAAAAATAAAAAACCAAAAGAAAACAAAAGTCTTTCTCCTCTGTTCCAAATGAAAGAGGATAAGTCTAGTTTAAGGTGTGTTTAATGACAGAGGCAAAAACAAAACAAAACAACATGCATTTAAATCTTTCAAAATAACACTGAGGATGCCTACTTAAACCTTTTTAGGTTTCCTAATAACCAGCCACTTCCACTTTAAGAATGAGATGGCTGATGGACATGAACTTGGACAAACTTTGGCAGATGGTGAGGGACAGAGGCCTGGTGTGCTGTAGTCCATGGGGTCGCAAAGAGTTGGACACAACTAGAAGACTGCACAATAACACAATAATCAACCATTGGGTCAGAGACAAAATTGCCTTTAGCCGTCAAATGTCTCTCCCCAATGGTAGCCTTCTGATACTCCAAGCCCTGTTCCCTTGAGAACACAGGCACAGATTGTACGGAAGCTAGAGGGAGCCTTCAGATCATCATTAGTCCAGTAGTTTTCAAGTTCATACACAGAAAATTGAGGCTTCTTGGGGACTGGTGAGGGATTAGAAAAAAATAGGGCTGACTCTGACTCTGCCCCAACTTCCACCAGAGAAATTTCAGCTTATCTAATTTATTTCCTGGGCTTCCAGATGAACTTTTGTTTGAAAAAGGATTTCATAGTTAAAAACATATGCTTTGAAAAATTCCCATTCTGTCCATTTCTTTCATGCTAAGAAGGAGGTAAAAAAAAGACCATGAAAATCTATGACTGATCCCAGGTTGCAGAATAAATGACTGGCCCAGCCAGGGTTATGGTCAGTTGTGGGCTCTGAGTCACATTCTTCAGAGTAAGCACTGTCTCCAGATTGCAGAGGACTCAGCTCCTAACAGACACTGTCCTCATTCAGGAATGTGCCCAGGTCTGTCTGTTACCACTCTTCCGGGAACTGCCTGCAGTTCTGGGGGCAGGCTCACAGATGAAGTAGTGATCTTACTCTTGTTCTCAACATTTTAAAAATACTAAATTGAGAGGCCAGGGACAGGAAAGCAGCCAGAGCCCTGTTAATTTAAGATGAAAAATAAAACCTTTCTGAAGTTGAGTGCAAATCCATAGAAAACAATGTTTGCTTGATAAGCTTTGAATTTACCCTCAAATTAGGATGGAAGCAGGATCCATCCGGCTTGCTGTGATCTTCATTCTTAAAATCCGGTTACTTAGCCAGCCATAGCTGAGCTCACTGCATGGGGTCCAGCCCCAGGGCCGCTCTAGTACTCATCAGGATAACAGCCTCTGCAGTCAACCTGGGAGTGCATCCTGGATAAATATCGCTGTCACCGGCTCCAGGAAGGTGAGCTCCACTTTTTGTAAAATGTGATGAAACCACAGTGTGAGCAACAAAAACTGATAAATTAGACTGAACTATTCCAGCTATCCCTAGGGCCTCTGATTTACAAAGGAATCCTTCAAATAACATTACATCTTTCATCACTCAGTCGTGTCTGACTCTTTTTAGAGCCCATGGACTATAGCCTGCCATGGGCTTCTCAATCCATGGAATTCTCCAGGCAAGGATACTGGAGTGGGTTGCCAGTCCCTTCTCCGGTATTTAAATAGACTCCTAAAATAATCCTAGTTGCCATGTACTAGGTAAGTATCAAAACAAATTATCTTACCTATATGTACCCCAGCTTTCTCACCTATAAAATGGAGATAATTAAAGCACCTACCCTATGAGGTGTCGTAAGAATTTCAGTAAACAGTTCCTGGTGTATATAGTAACCTCTATATAAACATTAGTCATTGTCATTGTTGTTACTCTTATTTTGTTTTGTTTTGTTTTTAATTAAGTGTTAGCAAGGCCAGGGATGGGAAAGAGGAGCCCTACCAATTTAAGATTAAAAATGAAATTGTTCTGAAGTTTAATGTAAACCAATAGAAAATAATAATTGGTTGATAAAAGAATTGGAATTGGAATTGACAGACTGGGGTAATCGTTCCACTGCTTTTCTGCTCAAACCTGACCTGGAGTGGCAGCCTCGCCATCACCTGGGAACTGGTTAGAAATGCAGAATCTATCTCAACATCCAACTCCGCTCCCACTTACTGGATTAGAATCTGCCTTCTAACAAGATCTCTAGGGAATTTATGTGCATGTTAAAGTAAGAGAAAGGCTACTTTCTGGCACATACTGAGGTTTTAGCGCTTGTAGGTTAAAGGAATAAGACCCCATTCTGTAGTTATATCTCCACATGAAAAGTGAAAGTGTTCGTTGCTCAGTTATGTCCAACTCTTCTGCGACCCCACTGACTGTAGCCCGCCAGGCTCCTCTCTCTGTCCACGGAATTCTTCGGGCAAGAATACCAGAGTGGGTAGCTATTCCCTTTCCAGGAGATCTTCCCAACCCAGGAATCGAACCCAGGTCTTTGCAGGCAGGTTCTTTCATGAATGAGCCACCAGGGAAGCCCATACCTTCTCTTAAATCCTATACCTCCCATGTTAGACGGTTTCAACCAACCTAAGTCTTAAGGTAGATGCTCCTTTCAAGAGCCAGAATAATAATATGTCAGGAGGGCATCAGAGCAGTGAAATCACTCTTGTTAGTAATGTCATCATCAAGTCATCATCCATGGCTAACACTTATTGAGCTCTTAAAAATAGACGGTTTCAACCAACCTAAGTCTTAAGGTAGATGCTCCTTTCAAGAGCCAGAATAATAATATGTCAGGAGGGCATCAGAGCAGTGAAATCACTCTTGTTAGTAATGTCATCATCAAGTCATCATCCATGGCTAACACTTATTGAGCTCTTAAAATATGCAAGGATTAACACAAGGTGGTTTCTGAATGTTCTCAGTGAACACTCACAATACTCTTTCAAGTATAACTGTGCCCATTTTATAGATGAGGAAACGGAGGTTCAAAGAGACTACATGACTTTCTCTTGTCCAACTTGAATGGGGGAAAAGGTCTTTCTGAAATTTACTCTCTTTCTCAAAATTGATACCTAGAACATCATAATCAAATAAAGTGGGGAGCTGTAATTATCTCTCTTTTTAGGTAAAGAAAACTGAGACACAGAGAGGGTAAATGAATGATGTAAAGTCCACCACCTGAAACTTAGGTCAGAATGAGGTCCATCAGGATTCTAGTTTTTCAGATTAAAGAATTCTGCTGCTAGAAATGCCAACAATAATATAATGGCATTGAAGAGAG
Source organism: Oreotragus oreotragus (assembly GCA_006410675.1). Taxonomy (NCBI): domain Eukaryota; kingdom Metazoa; phylum Chordata; class Mammalia; order Artiodactyla; family Bovidae; genus Oreotragus; species Oreotragus oreotragus. Next base: position 15,332 of record SJYX01024694.1, read on the forward strand.
AGGGGGAAATAAATAAAATTTAAAGAAAGGTTTCCATACGTGAAGCTCCGTACAGTCAAACCAAGGAACTTCCAATTTTAATATCTGAAGTCAAGGTCTTACTGGGGTGTCAGCCTCTTTGGCAAACCAGCACGTCCAGATTTGTATTGCTGCAGCTTGTGTCACCTAAGCCCTTATCAGCACATCTCAGCTAACATCCTACACAGTGTTATTCTTGCACACCTGGGAAACTCTCCTAATTACAGTCTCTCTGATTTCTTTCACCAGCTCTCCATCCAAGTTTGATATCCAAAGAGTTCAGAATTCAGCTGCTGCTAAGTGGCTTCAGTCGTGTCCAACTCTGTGCGACCCCATAGACGGCAGGCAGCCCACTAGGCTCCTCTGTCCCTGGGATTCTCCAGGCAAGAACACTGGAGTGGGCCACCATTTCCTTCTCCAATGCATGAAAATGAAAAGTGAAAGTGAAGTCGCTCAGTTGTGCCCAACTCTTAGCGCCCCCATGGACTGAGCCCACCAGGCTCCTCCGTCCATGGGCTTTTCCAGGCAAGAGTACTGGAGTGGGATGCCATCGCCTTCTCCACAGAATTCAGCAAAACTAGTCAAAACCGTTCTTAGACAGCAGTCGTGTCATAAAGTCAAATACACAGGTTCAGAATCGAGTGATCAGGACCACTTACCCAGGCCCCACTGAATTCCTGCTTCCTCTGGCCCTGAGGGCAGCAGGAAAAGAATCAGAATTTATTGACTAAACATTCTGTATTAGTTTCTGAGAGCTGTCACAAAAAAATACCAGACTAGAATGACTTCAACAGAGATTTATTTTCCCATAGTTCTGGAGGCTGGAAGTTCAAGCTCAAGGTGTTGGCAGGTTTGTCTTTTGAGGCCTCTCTCCTTGGCCTGCACTCAACCACCTTCTTGTTGTGCCCCCACAGGGTTAGCTGTGTGTGCTAACCTCTTGTGTGTATCTTTCTCTCTTTCTCTGTGTCCCAGTGTCCTCTTCTTATAAGGACACCAGTCATATTAGATGAGGGCCCACCTTAACAACCTCATTTTAATTTAATGACTTTTTTTTTTTTTTTTTGCTGCACTGGTCTTTGTTGCTTTGTGAAGGCTCTCGAGTCACTGGAAAAGACTCTAATGCTGGGAAAGATTGAAGGCAGGAGAAGGGAATGACAGAGGATGAGATGATTGGATGGCATCACCAACTCAATGGACGTGAGTTTGAGCAAGCTCCAGGAGATGCTGAAGGACAGGGAAGCCTGGTGTGCTGCCGTCCATGGGGTTGCAAAGAGTTGCACACAACTTAGCCACGGAACTGAACTGAGGGCTCTCTCTAGTTGCAGCGAGAGAGCAGGGATGACCCCCTGGCTGTAAAACATGGGATGCTCATTGCGGTGCCTTCTCTTACTACAGCTCCCGGCTCTAGAGCACAGGATTCAGTAGCGGTGCACAGGCTTAGCTGCCCCACTGCGTGTGAGACCTTCCAGGACCACAAATTGAACCTGCGTCCCCTATATTGACAGGAGGATTCCTAAGCACCAAAGAAGTCCCTAATGACATCGTCAAAGGCCCTATCTCCAAATTCACTTACATTCTGAGGTCCTGTTGGGGGTGAGGGTAGGGCATCACAGTACGAATATGGGGAGAGCACAATTCGGTTCACAGCTGATCATGAATAGATCTTTTCCTCCACTGTCACTGAGCCCTAGAGCCGGGCTGAGGCCTTCTCATCCAGTGTGGGTTCAGTAAGAAGCAAGGATCTGCAATAATCTGAATCTCTCACACCCGTGACCCAGACCACTCTGGAGGGAGACTGAAGAGGAGGGATTTCCAGACGAGACCATTTCTTTTCAGTCTGCGCAGCCTAGGTTCTTCCCTGCCCCCGCTAATCACGGGTTCAGGTGAGGTCACTCTGAGATGGCTTTTTAACAAAATTTAAATGGTACTTCTAAAACCGGCCTGAGTCAGGGACATGAACAATGACTACAGTACTAAAAAGTTCGAACTGGAAAGAACTGGAATCTGGCCGCCTGCGAGGCCTCTTGTGCCCAGAGGCACATGCTCCTGAGCGGTGAGGCGCTGAGTCCTGGGAGCTGGCACTGGACTTCCCAGACAGCTGTCCTGTGCAGCAGGACCGCCCGGAGGCGAGAGCCAGGCACGGCCAGCCCACTCAGGCCCCCGGGGCAGCACCAGCAAGTGTCAGCGAGTGGGAGGGAGGGAGGGAAGCACAGAGCGAACACGTCCGGAGGCGCAGGCTTCACACGGGGCGTGTGCGAACGCTCCGAACAACGAATCAGACATTGAGTTCCTGGGCGTCTAAACCCTGATACCCTAGGAACAAAACAAGACTGAAAGTGAGAGTGCCATTTGCTATGAAAATGAAAACCCCACACATCGTCAGTCTAATAAACCTCATGCATGTAGACGGCCCTAATTTTCAATTTTAGTAATTCAGCTATTCCTGACATTATTAGTTTTTAAACTTAGATCTGAAAATCTTTCCATGTTGGTATAAAATTCCATGCTCTTTCTAGGGGTTTTAAAAGGTTGTTATGCTATTTCATTTGGTATATGATACGGACTTGAAAGTAAACGTTATGTTAGATCAGTATGTTACTAAATGTATTGAAGACTATCGGAGAAGGCAATGGCACCCCACTCCAGCACTCTTGCCTGGAAAATCCCATGGACGGAGGAGCCTGGTAGGCTGCAGTCCATGGGGTCGCTAAGAGTCGGACACGACTGAGCGATTTCACTTTCACTTTTCACTTTCATGCATTGGAGAAGGAAATGGCAACCCACTCCCGTGTTCTTGCCTGGAGAATCCCAGGGAAGGGGGAGCCTGGTGGGCTGCTGTCTGTGGGGTCGCACAGAGTCGGACACGACTGAAGCGACTTAGTAGTAGTAGTATTAAAGACTGTATTGTAGAGATCTCTTGCACAGAGGCAATGCAGAATATGAAACTAGAGAAGAAAATGACACCAGCAAGAAAACACAGGGAAAAATTAATTCCCAAATAGAAATTTCCTTACTAATCCTCTATTAATTTATTAATACCTAAGAAGAAACAACAAAGAATCACTAGACATTTGAGGAAAATGCACAGCACAAAATAGCACCAAGATGAAAATATAACCACATGATTCTAGAGAATATAAATAATTCATACAACAGACGAGGACCTAAATAAAAATTCAAATTCAATTCATATCCTCTGAAGTATTTGAGAACATACTGTATCCATGAAATAAAAATGGGAAAATATTAAAGGAGCAATTGGAAAAAAAAAAAAGAGAGTTTGGGGAAATTAAAAATGATAGTGACAATTAAAAAAATTTAATAGGCAGGCAAAGAGAAAACTTTCAGATTTCCAAGAACATAGAACAATATATAAAAGAGATCGAAAATATGAAAGAAGAATTAAGAGAGATGAAGGATGCCCAGTATTCATTTAATAGAAATCTCAGAAAATACAGACAAGAGGGGAAAAAATAATACAAAAAAATTCCCCAGACCCAAAGAAAGACACAAGGTCCTCATACTGCATGGGCAAACCAGGTTCTGAAAAGGATGAAGAAGACAAACAGCAAGACTTATCTCGGTAGAATTTCAAACCTCTGAAGATCCTGAGAGCTATCAGAGTCCAAATCAGGTTACCAAGAAAGGATAAGGACTCAGCTGCCTTCAGACTTGGCAGACTTTCTGAATTTCAGAAAACAGAGGAACAAAACCTTTAAAGTTTGGGGGGAAATGTGGCTTTGAATCTGCATATGTATACCAGGTCAGTCAAGCACTGTGGGCAAAATAAGGTGTTTTCAGATATGCAAAGATCCCATTTACCTCCCACGCATCCTAACTGAAAAAAAGTTTGACTCCAAAGGAAAAATTTATCCTCAAACATAAAACTATAGGTTTCAAGAAAATGTAGAATTCGTTTAAGAATAAAATGATGGTGGTGTTGGTAGGCCAGGGGAGGTCAATGGAATCCCACAATGACAGCTTTGCATTAGATCTAGAAACATGGTTAGAACATGGTCAGGAGTCCAGGAAAACATCTCCAAGAAAGTAAATCTCATTCAACAAGTTAGTGTAATCAAGAAAATGGAGAATTTTAGCGATGATATTCATTTCACTTAGCATGACTAAAACAGAATGAAGAGTAAAAGCTTTGTATAAATAAAACATAAAAAAATCATGGTGCAACTAAAGTAACATAAGTTTGAGCAAAGAAAGGATTATGGAAAAGGAGCCTTTAATGACCCTTGAACATCCTCTTAGAGCAAAAGAGAATTAGTGCCCCAAAGAATTCCTTCTCTACAGGTCCAATCATATACTTGCTTTGCAGTGAAGGATACTGATATAATTTCAATGTTATAAATGCTTTCTATTGGTTTTTCAGAATTCAAAATCAACCCTTCATAAACAGGAAAGCCTGAAAGTTAGAAGGTTTACAATATTATAAACCTTGACAATGTAAAAGAAAGGTATAGAGGAGAGTAGTGAGAAGGCAGAAAAAGTGGGTAAGAGAAGAAAAGTGAGGTGAAGGACTGGGAATTTCCTCCTTTCACATCATAAGGAGTCAGGAGATGGTGTCTAAACTCAGATAAAATATAGCAGTATATAATTTAGAGTTATAAAGACAACCAACAGTAGAATGAAAACTGATAAAACTCTAGAAGTGAGTAATAAGGTTCCTAGTTTAAGAGGCGTTGTTGAAAGAAATGCAAATGCTAACATATTGCTTAGAATTATGCTTCCCTGGTGGCTCAGACAGGAACGAATCGACCTGCAATGCAGGAGACCTGGGTGTGATCCCCGGACTGGGAAGATCCCCTGGAGGAGGGCATGGCAACCCACTTTAGTATTTTTGCCTGGAGAATCCCCATGGACCGAAGAGCCTGTGGGCTACAGTCCACGGAGTCACAAAGAGTCAGACATGACGAGCGACTAAGCACAGCACATTATTTAGAATTATAGTAGTATTCATTAGAAGTAAAAAATAAACTTAAAAAAACAGTTATATCTGTTATAAAAGGGCAATACAAGAAATCCTTGTGGTGATGAAACTGCTTTATATCTTGGTTAAATCAATGTCAAAAATACTGCTTGTGATAGTGTACTGTGAAACCAGAAGGTGTTGCACAGTTCAATGACAGAATTAAGCAAAAATTTATTTTAGTGATTATATTCTTAATTCTACCAAAGAATCCTACCAAGTTAATACGTTTTTTTTTCTTTTTCCAGCTTTACTGAGGTATAACTGACAAATAAAACTGTAAATGTAAAACTTAAATGATCAATAGATTTTCTACAAAGGTCCCAAGGCAATGCAACCAGGAAAGGAGACTTCCCAACAACTGGAACAACTGGCTATCCATGTGGGAAAAAAATTAAACCTCAATCCCTCCTTCACAGTTCACACAAGTTTATTTTGAGTTGAACGACAGATGTAAACCTACATCCAAACCTATAAAGCTTTTAAAAGAAAACATAGAGCACCTTTCTTCCCTTGCATTAGGCGAAGATTTCTTGAATAGACAGGATACAAAAAAACACAAACCAT
>SJYX01024695.1:0-16598 GCA_006410675.1 Oreotragus oreotragus
TTGGAGTCGGTTGCCATTTCCTTCTCCAGGGGAGCTTCCTGACTCAGGAATCAAACCTGGGTCTCCTGCACTGCAAGCAGATTCTTTACCATCTGAGCCACCAGGGTAGCTAAGCCCTTTAATTAATTCACTGATTTGCTTATTGGAGTATAGTTGCTTTACAATGTTGTGCTGGTTTCGGGTGACAGCAAAGTGAATCAGCTATGCGTATACATATATCCACTCTTTTTTAGATTACCTTTCCATTTAGGTCACCGCAGAGCGCTGAGTGGGGTTCCCTGTGCTATACCGTTAAGTTCTCATTAATTATCCATTTGATGCATAGCATCAAGCCCTTTAAAATCTGTGGTGAAGGATTTTCTTGAAAGACAGTCCTTTGCTTTATGATAAGATGCCCTGCGATAACAGAAGCAAGTCTCTCTGCTCTGGGGTTTAAGCTTCCACAAACCATGGCATTCATTCATCCTCCTGAGTTTCTCCCTGAGACCTTAGCATCAGGAAATCCATCTCACTTATTGTTGTACCCCTGGCACTTGGCTAAAACATTAATGTTTGCTGAATAAATGAATAAAATGAAAGAAGGACTCAGGACCAAGATAACATCTCTGCCGTGATTTATTCATTCAAATATGTTGCCGTGAGCTCAGGTCCCCAAGGAGCCAGCTTAAGGAACTAAAGGTGGCCACTGTTCAGATCACTAGGAGACTTCTGTTTTGCTGTGTAGGATAGAAGCTGGGGGCAACAANTCTGCAGTGATTCTCGAGCCCCCCAAAAATAAAGTCTGACACTGTTTCCACTGTTTCTCCATCTATTTCCCATGAAGTGATGGGACCAGATGCCATGATCTTAGTTTTTCTGAATGTTGAGCTTTAAGCCAACTTTTTCACTCTCCTCTTTTGACATGGGCGGAGTTCCTCACGCTGGCCCCTGGTCATGAGGAAGGAAGCTTGGCATACGCAAAGGTGTGATCAAGCCTCACTGTTTCACTTTCATCAAGAGGCTTTTTAGTTCCTCTTCACTTTCTGCATTAAAGTGCCCACTGTATGCCAGGTACTATTCAGGTACTAGAGATACAGCAGTGCTTAAAACATGTACCATTCCCTCCCCTTGCCAAGTTATAGATTAGTGTGGAGACAAACACAGGAGCGAAACATGTGGCATGGTAGATTGTGATGAGTGTTAGGAGAAAAGTAAACTAGGGAAGGGGACCAGGCATCACGCACACTTGTATGATTGCATCCATGGGTGGGGTGGGCTTGGGGTTGATTTTTAATAGTGAACTAAAGAAATACCTCAAGAAGTTGATTTTTAAAAATTATTTATTTATTTTGCTGTACCTGGTCTCAGTTGTAGCATGCGGGATCTTTGATTCTTGCTGCAGCATGTGGGTTCCTTTAGCTGCGACATGCAGGATCTTTAGCTGAGGCATGCAGAATCTTGTTTTTTTTTTATTTTTATTTTTTCAGTTGTGACATATGGGATCTTTAAGTTCTGGCTTGAGGAACCCCTAGTTGCAGCATGTGGGATCCAATTCTCTGACCAAGAATCCAATCTGGGCCCCCTCCCCTCTACATCCCCCACACTGGGAGCACAGAGTCCCAGCCACTGGACCATCAGGGAAGTCTCCAAGAAGGTGATTTTTAAGTCAAGATCTGCAAAAGGCAAGGGAATGAGCCATGTGGATATCTGGATAAAAGCAATCCAGGGAGAGAAAAGGGCAAATGCAAAGTCCCTGAGGTGGAATGCCTGATGTATTCAAGGAACAGTAAGAAGGAGGATGATGTGAATGAAGTTTGAGAGCTCTTAAAGCCAGGAGGTGTGGAGGGCAGAATGTATAGAGTTTTGCAGTTCAAGGAAAGGACTTTAGTTTTTATTCTGTGCAAGTTAGGAGGCCATCAGGAGAGTTTTAACCAAAGGAGTGACTTGATCTAACCCTGGTAATTGGGTTGAGAATAGACTGTTGATAGCAGTGGCAAGAATGGAAACAGATGTTTAAGAGAGAAATATACTATGAATATAATACTGGGATAGTATCTATGAAGCATTCAGAAGGGATCAGATTCTGGGTTAAGGACTTGTGATGGGTAGCAATGTAAAAAGAGATGAAACAAAACCTCTATGAATCAATGTAGTAGTAAAATGTTAATTTTCTTCATTTAAGAAATACTTTATAACAAAAAAGATAAATAACCCAATTAAAAAATGGGCAAAGAACTTGAATAGACACTTCTCCAAAGAAAATATACAAATGGCCAACAAGTATTTGAAAACATGAACATCCCTAGTCACTGCTACTGCTGCTGCTAAGTGGCTTCAGTCATGTCCGACTCTGTGCGACCCCAGAGACAGAAGCCCACCAGGCTCCCCCATCCCTGGGATTCTCCAGGCAAGAACACTGGAGTGGGTTGCCATTTCCTTCTCCAATGCATCAAAGTGAAAAGTGAAAGTGAAGACGCTCAGTCGTGTCCGACTCTTAGCGATCCCATGAACTGCAGCCGACCAGGCTCCTCAGTCCATGGGATTTTCCAGGCAAGAGTACTGGAGTGGGGTGCTATTGCCTTCTCCTTCACTAGGGAAATGCAATTCACCCTACTGAGATATCACCTCATATGCATGAGAACATGGCTTTTAACAAAAATACAGAAAATAACAAGTGTTGGTGAAGATGTGAAGAAATTAGAACCCTTGGGCTACTGGTGGGAATGTAAAATAGTGCAGCCATTGTGGAATATGGCAGCTGCACAAAAAATTAAAAATAGAATTATCATATGATCCAGCAATTTCACTTGTGGGTCTATATCCAAAAGAATTGAAAGTACAAATTGAGTTGGTTTTCCCCATAGTACTATGAATAAAAAAGCCATTTTAACAAATTATAAGTTCATAGAAATCTCTGGTTTTGTGGTCTATTTTTTCAAATAATAGGAAATGAACTTTCAATAAAGAGTGTATGGGGACCTTGAACAAACGATTTATTTTTCACAGACTGATGTGCAGGTGGAAAGGGGCAATTCTTTGACTATCTGGAGGATCTGACTAAATGAATTTCCTCCTAAGCTATTAATTTACAATAACTGAAAAGAGATAATTTATCTCCTACAATGGACTTTCAAATTAAATATAAAAGGAACGTAGGTAGAGAAAATATGCAGAAAATTGGCATTATATCAAAACTGACAAGTATTTAAATGATTTTTTTTGGTTGCATTCATCAACTGACTGTTAGAGAGAAAAATAACACTCCTCACCCGAATGTATACAAAATTCAGTCCCCCAATGTAAAGCGATATGTAGGTTTTTCTTAGAGATATAGGGCGAAACAATTTGTAAACAACTTCCATATAGGCGTCATCAGTTCAGTTCAGTTCAGTTCAGTCGCTCAGTCATGTCCGACTCTGCGACCCCATGAATCGCAGCACGCCAGGCCTCCCTGTTCATCATCAGCTCCCGGAGTTCACCCAGACTCACATCCATCGATCCCGTGATGCCGTCATAGATCAACAAAATTGTGCATNTCAGTCGCTCAGTCATGTCCGACTCTGCGACCCCATGAATCGCAGCACGCCAGGCCTCCCTGTTCATCATCAGCTCCCGGAGTTCACCCAGACTCACATCCATCGATCCCGTGATGCCGTCATAGATCAACAAAATTGTGCATTAAAAAATCTGAAGTTAACAAGTCATTTAAAAATAATCAAGGGTTATTGCTACTGCCTGTGATATCACCGATTGCGTAAACATTGCTGTCTAGGTAAAATTTTATGGACTGTCTAGGATATTTTTTGCAACGGTTTAATAGGGAAAGATGATGACACAACTCCCAATGTCCCTAGGCAGTTTAACCTCTTCACTGAATTCCTTTCCTGATGCTTTTCAATAGGGGGCTGTTTGCTATTTTAGGGCAACCATGGGTAAAGAGCGTCACTGAAAAATCCACGGTCACATTACTCATTTGGGGAGACAGATGATCTCTAGATCTGTATCTTGGAAGAAGGGAAAAAGGCAACCTTGTTCTTGATCATTTGACGCACAAACTCCGCGAATATTTAAGTACACGGGCTGATAAAGCAGGAATTATTAACGAAAGCTGCAGTTCTATTTTTCTAGGCTTCTGTACAGGCAAACAGTACGCATTTGAAGTCATCAATCGGCTTTTGGCGGACCCCTGCCCTAGTTCACTTTCCTCCTTTTGTTAGATGCTTTTACCTCGACGACTTTAATCAGGATCGGGAAAGGAAAGGGCCGTCTCCGTGGATGGTCGCTTCGCGACCTCTCGGGTCTCGGGACAGAGTATTCCACTTGATAACCTCACTCCAGACTCAGAACCAAGTACTGGCTCCTCTGGTCCCGCCCCGCGACGCGCGGGGGCGGGGACGGCCGCGAGCTGCCCTCTTCCAACATGGCGCCGCGGGAGGCGGGTCCGCTCTCCGGCTCCCGGGGTTCCGGCGCCGCGCGTTTTGGTTCCGGAGTAACAGTGCCCCCGCCGCTGCCTTCCCGCTCCTGCCGCCGTCTTCCCCCTCCTGCTGCCGCCGCCGCCGCCGCCGCCGCCGCCGCCGCCAAGACGCTGGCCTCGGATGGCCGCAGCTGAGTCGCGCGCCCCGCGCACTTTGGCTGAGGTGGGGCAGAGGACTCGTCCCCGGCCTTCCCGGGGACGGTCCGCTCGGCCTTCTTTTGGTCCGGCGGCCCTGGGACTCTCCTTCCTAACAGCCCCGAACTGAGTCCCCCCAAGTCGGGGACCCACCGCTCCTCTTCAGGAGGAGTGGACACCTGCCGCTGTATCTCCCTAAAACGGGGTCCTCTCTTTGCCGTCCCTTCACACCCACACAGACGGCAGATAGCTTCACGATCCCGTTTGCCATCTTCTCCAACTCCAGAACCTTCTGACCTCCGCTAGTTCCTCCTGGCTTCTGCCCCTTACCCCGTCCACGCTCATCAGGAGACGTCCCTCAGCCCCCTACAGCCTGGCTGCGAGCCTGCGGGCTGCTTCCGGACCACCTCCTCTCCTCAGCCCTCCACCCACTGCGTGCTCTGACCCTCGGTCCTCTCGTCACCTCTTGGCGCCCCCCACGTCTAACCAGGGGGGAGGAGGGCCCCCCTACTAGGATGTGAGCCCCTTTAACCTGTAATGCTGTGGCTGCTCCTTGGCCCCTTCCATGCCATGGAGAACCAAGTGCTGGTGATTCGCATCAAGATTCCCAATAGTGGAGCGGTGGACTGGACAGTGCACTCTGGGCCGCAGCTACTCTTCAGGGATGTGCTGGTGAGTGTTAATCTCAGTGTGTCAGTCCTAAAGAGTTGGGGGAGGCATTTGTGGGGTAGTCAGCACTGTGATCACTGAATCTTACCCTGGTGGCCTGAGCTAGTGACCATTGCTGGCCTCCATGTGGGGGCAGTTTTATTGCTTCCACAAGCATTGATTAATTGCATGGACTGAAATCTGACAAGTGTTGAGGTCCCTGGGGAAGTAGAGATGAATCAGATTGGACCCCCCTGCCCTCAAGGAACTCAGCCTGAACTGGGAATAAAATTTTTTACACAGAAGCAACCAACTGAGATACAAAAAGCTGAATCTAGAAGAGAGTTTTGTGGAATGTCTCTGGCCGGATTCCAGATCTTTCTACACAGTTCTCTAAACTTGGTAACTAGTGGAAAAGAGAAAGAAGACAAGCCTAACCAATCATGTTTTAGCAAACCTAAAGTGTCCTAAGTTTTAAGATAGTATTTTATGTAAACAACAAAAAAGAAGTAAAACAAAGGAAAAAATGCAGCCCATTAAACTATGACATGCCATACATTGTACAAAACCCAATTTCAGAGATGTTAAAATAAAGGTGTTATTTCAGAGATGTTAAAATGTACTTTTAAGACTCAATGAAGCCTTACTTTCATAATAACTATTCAAACTGTATTTCAAATAAAATGGAATGTTAGACTTGGCACTCAGCTTTCTTTATAGTCCAACTCTTAACATTCATACATGACTACTGGAAAAACCATAGCTTTGACTAGACAGATGTTTGGAGGCAAAGTAATGTCTCTGCTTTTTAATATTCTCTCTAGGTTGGTCATAGCTTTTCTTCCAAGGAGCAGCCGTCTTTTAATTTCATGGCTGTAGTCACCATCTGCAGTGATTTTGGAGCCCAAAAGAATAAAGTCTGTCACTGTTTCCATTGTTTTCTCATCTAATTGCCATGAAGTGATGGGACCGGATGCCATCATCTTCGTTTTTTGAATGTTGAGTTTTAAGCCGGCTTTTTCACTCTCCTCTTTCACTTTCATCAAGAAGCTCTTTAGTTCTTCTTTGCTTTCTGCTATAAGGGTGGTGTCATCTGCGTATATGAGGTTATTGATATTTCTCCTGGCAATCTTGATTCTAGCTTCTGCTTCATCCAGCCCAGCATTTCATATAATGTACTCTGCATAGAAGTTAAATAAGCAGGGTGACAATATACAGCCTTGACGTACTCCTTTCCCAATTTGAAACCAGCCTGTTATTCCGTGTCCAGTTCTGACTGTTGCTTCTTGACCTCTTCCTTCATGGTAAGGCCCAAGCTCCTTGGCATGGTCCTCTGGATCCGTCTTGATTGGCTTATGCCTGCCTGGCTCCAGCTTCATCTCTCACTACACCCACATGAGCATCCTGTCCTCCAGATATATAGAATTAACCCTGAGTTCTCCAGGGTGCCCAGGCCATGTCCACTTGGCCTCTTTCCTTAGCTAGCCCGCTCCTACTTGTCCTTCAGAGTCGAGCTTCACTTTTCCTCTGCGTTGGTCTCGGTCACATGCCCCTCCTCTGTGTCCCACAGCTTTGTCCTGGCAAAGTATGTGGGTTTTGTGCTAATTTGTTGGTCCCCTCCACTAGATGATAAAATTGTAGAGGAGATGGACATCTCTGTTTCTGGTGCTACCTAGGACCCCGAAAGATTTGTTTATGAGGGAGCTTCAAAGAGGATGCACACCATTATGGTTTTGTGGACAGCACCCTAGGCTTTGAGTCAAGAACTTTGGATTTAACTATAACTAGGAAAGTCACTATTCTTCTCCGAGCCTAAATTTTCTTGCTTGGAAATTAGGAGTAATGATACCTGCCTCAGAGACGTCTAAAGATTAACTGAGATTGTGTCTTTGATGAGAAAGACATGAGATTTCTTTGACTTTACTCACTTGAGACAACAGAAGGTATTCTTTTAAGTAGAATGGTTGTTGTCGTTTAGTCACTCAGTGGTGTCCGACCCTTTGCGAACCCATGGACTGTAGCCCTTCAGGCTCCTCTGTCCATGGGATTTCCCAGGTATGAATACTGGAGTGGGTTGGCCTGTCTTCTCCAAGGGATCATCCCGAACCAGGGATTTAACCCACATTTTCTCCTGCACTGGCAGGCGGATTCTTCACCACTGAGCCACCAGTAGAATGAGCCCAAGTAGAGTGGCACAGTGGAGAAGGCAATGGCAGATAAGCCTTCAGATCAGCTCAGGTGGAGCGTATTATGTTGGGAGGGCCTGATGCAGGGCTTGTGACAGTGGGTGCTGTGTGGTATATCAAGTTATTTGAACTGCAAGCTCAAATCTTGCAGGACCTCTGAGCTCTCTTTTCCAGGTTTTCCTTCAGCAAGAAGCCAACAGTCCACATCGGCATTTTTGGCTGGGAACCTTAAAATTTTAAGCCAAATGAAACCTGCACTGTTCCCTTCATCTGATGTAACTGTCCTCACGTGATTTTTCAAATGAGGACTCACGACGCCCAGATGAGGAAAATGGTGAAGTTACACGGCTAGTTTGTGGCAGAACCAGACACGGAAGCCAGAAGCAGTTTGTAGTGACTGAGTCAGCTGGAGCTGAGGGTGGTTTCAGCTCGGAGTCGGTAGTTGAGGGCGCCACTCATAGCTCTACCGAGTGGCTGGGACTCCCCAGGCAGGTCACGGGGCCTCTCTGGTGGCTGTGTCCTGCGGCTGAAATAGGGACTGGATGCCGTGTGAAGTAGGCCCAGCTGGTCCTCTCGGGCAGAGGCATATGGGTTATCTGTGTTTCACGTCTTTTTTTGGCGACACAGTCCCCAGTTTGGGGAAGATTGTGTAGGAGGTCTGGATTAGTGAGTGGTAGGAGAGGACGTTCCCCCATTCCTCTGAATCCTCTCTCCCAAGTTCCAGCCCACATTTCCTCTTATCTGTGAGGTGTCTGTCTTAACTGAGCCTGTGATTTCTCCTGCCTTCTAACTTAACAACTGCTATTTGCTAGTTTATGTCTTTTGTTTGGCCCTTTGGAAATGGCAATCCACTCCACCACTCTTGCCTGGAAAATCCCATGGACAGAGGAGCCTGATAGGCTATAGTCCACGGGGTCGCAAAGAGTCGGACACGACTGAGCGACTTAACTTTCACTTTATCATACTATGCGTGCTTGGTTGCCCAGTCGTGTCCGACTCTTTGCGACCTGTCTCTTATACACATCTAGATGTGTATAAGAGACAGGTACTGAAAAGTCAACAATGGTATATTACTGTATTATTAACTAAACCCCAAACTTGATTCCACATCACTGTTTTTTTTATTACTCTCCTTTTTCTGCTCCAGGATTCCATTGAGGATCCCACAATACATTTAATCATCATATCTCCTTAGTCTCCTCAGGTCTGTGACACTTCTGTTGTTTGTAATGACCTTGACAGTTTTGAGGATTATTTGTCAAATATTTTGTAGAATGTCCCTCAATTTGGATTTGTCTGATGGTTTTCTCATGATTAGATTGGGTTTTGGGAAGAAGATCCCACAGGTCAAATGCCCTATTTATTGCATCATATCGGAGAGTACATGACATCAAAGATGATGTTAACCTTGATCAATTGGTTTGGATGGTGTCTGCCAGGTTTTTCCACTAGAAAGTTACTCTTTCCATCCTCTATTTTCATCATATTCCTTTAAATGAAAATCAACAAGTATTGGGAATTCCCTGGTGGTCCACTAGTTAGCACTTGGTGCTGTCACTGCTGGGGCTGGGTTTGATCTCTGATCAGGGAACTAAGATCCTGCCAGCTCAGTGGTGTGGCTGAGGGTGGGGGAGCGGGNTTGGAGAAGACTCTTGAGAGTCCCTTGGACTGCAAGGAGATCCAACCAGTCCATTCTGAAGGAGATCAGCCCTGGGATTTCTTTGGAAGGAATGATGCTGAAGCTGAAACTCCAGTACTTTGGCCACCTCATGAGAAGAGTTGACTCATTGGAAAAGACTCTGATGCTGGGAGGGATTGGGGGCAGGAGGAGAAGGGGACGACCGAGGATGAGATGGCTGGATGGCATCACGGACTCGATGGACGTGAATCTGAGTGAACTCCGGGAGTTGGTGATGGACAGGGAGGCCTGGTGTGCTGTGATTCATGGGGTCGCAAAGAGTCGGACACGACTGAGCGACTGAACTGAACTGAACTGAAATTAAACAAATAGGAAAACTCAGGAGTTTTGACTTTTTAATTAATTTTTACTGAGTTTGGTTGGTTTACAATGTCGGGTTGGCTTCTACGGGGCAGCAGAGTGAATCAGCTATCTGTATATACGCATCTCCTCTTTTTTGGATTTCCTTCCCATTTAGGTCACCACAGAGCACTGAGGAGGGTTCCCTGTGCTGTAGAGCAGGTTTTCATTAGTTACCTACTTTATACATAGTAACGAGTATATGGGGGCCTCCCAGTTGGTCCAGCATGAAGAACCTGCCTGCCAGGGCAGGAGACGCAGGAGGCGTGGGTTCGTTCCCTGAGTCGGGAAGATCCCCTGGAGAAGGAAATGGAGCCCCCTCCAGTGGTCTTGCCTGGAGAGTCCTCGTGGACAGCGGAGCCTTGCAGGCTGCAGTCCGTGGGGTTGCAAAGAGTCGGACATGACTGAGGGGCTAAGCACAGCGAACGTGTGTCCATTCCAGTCTCCCCGTTCAGCCCGCCCCTTGCTCGCCCGCCCCTTGCTCGCCCTGGGGTTCTGATCTCGAAAGCTGCTGGTCTTCGGTTTGCATCTGAGGAGCTGTTGAAGAGGACTCGATGGCGACCTTCCGGAGAGGAAGCACCGGACACCCTGCTGGGCTGACTCTTCGTCACACGACCGGAGGTGCCTGTCTGCCAGCCACCAGCCTTCTCACTATGCCTGACACCAGGCAGCTGCAGGGACCGGGCAGCCCCTTGGGCACCGCTGTCCGAGGCAGGCAGCCCTTGGCCCCCTGTGCACAGGCGCGCACACACACGCACACGCGGCATGGCCAGCACAGGATATAACCTTCTGTCAGCATCCTCTTCATTCATTAGCAAGCACACCTCATCTTTTAAAAACAGTCACCAAAACGACAGCTGACTCCCTGCCTTTCCAAAAACTCAGCCCCAGGAAACAGCAGTTGATCCGACTTAATGCTCTACATCTGGCCGTTTTTCAGGCTTGCCATTTTTCAGCTGAACTGAAGATCCTGAATGATAGATAGCTACGTCTCACATAAAAAGAACACTATATGATCCGTGTAATAGATCCTGTTTTAATACTGATGTTTATTATGAAATCAATGACACATTATTACATTGCAGGAATGAGAGGCCAACCGTGTACTGAATTGACTTAGACATATTAATAGATTCCTTCATGTATTAATATGAAAAAAAGAATACTATAAGAATGTAGGGCCTGCCAGGTGGCTCAGTGATAAAGAATCTGCCTGCCAATGCAGGAATCACAGGAGACGCAGGTTTGATCCCTGGGTGGCAATCCACTCCAGTATTCTTGCCAGGATAATCCCATGGACAGAGGAGCCGGGTGGGCTACCGTCCATAGGGTTGCAAAGAGTCAGATGTAACTTAGCATCTAAACAACATAATGCCAGTTAAATTAGGAAAATATCTTTGTTTGAGAAAGACAGGAAACTGACACAGATGATGAGTTCATGGAAAACTTAACTTTACAAAATTAATCATTTTTTTATTTTTAAATGACTGATCCTATAAGTAGGTCGCTGAGCAAATATTTCGTGACCTACCATGTGGTCAAGCATCATTCCAGATGCTGGGAGAAGATGATGCTCTCATGGACCTTACCTTCTGGATGGACGAGACAGACAGCAAATAGGTAAACAGATAAACAAAGAAGATAATCTCAGGTTGTGATAACTGCTTTGAAAGAAATACACAGGCTAATGTGATAAGAATCCCTGCAGGTAGAAGGCACTGGGCTTCCGTAGGAAATTACAGACCTGGGTCGTCAAGAAGACCTTAAGATCTGTACTATGTTCATGGACTGGGGGAACAGGAGAGGAGGATGGCCAGCCCACCCCACGACAGTACATGCATGGAAGAAGCAGGGATGCCTGGTCTTCAGTTCAGTCCAGTCGCTCAGTCGTGTCCGACTCTCTGCGACCCCATGAATCGCAGCACGCCAGGCCTCCCTGTCCATCGCCAACCCCCGGAGTTCACTCAGACTCATGTCCATCGAGTTGGTGATGCCATCCAGCCATCTCACCCTCGGTCGTCCCCTTCTCCTCCTGCCCGCAATCCCTCCCAGCATCAGAAACTTTTCCAATGAGTCAACTCTTCGCATGAGGTGGCCAAAGTCCTGGAGTTTCAGCCTCAGCATCAGTCCTTGCAATGAACAAGATCTTGGTGTGCGCCAAATCTGTTTTTAAAAAGCACTTCTCCCACCTCTGCCTGGGAGTTGCTGAAGCCAGATTCTTTCAAGAGCCCAGGAGAAAGTGATCCCGTCAGGAATGCCGCTGGGAGGGCATGTGGATTTGCCCTGAATGTCAGAAGCAGGCAGGGCATTCCAGAGAGCGAGGTCAGACCGCGGTCAACTGTAGATAGAGGCTGACTTAAAGCACCAAGTGTGGGGAGAGATCCCGGGGAGAGAGCAAAAAAGAGAGGAACTGAGGGCCTAGGAAACTGCCGCGGTCCGTATCTTAAGGTACATTTTGTTGACTCAGTGTCTTCAATAACCTCCTCAGCCAAACTTCCACAGGAAGTCAGAGTCTCACCAAAGGATGCTTCCAACCTCAGAGGAATCGTGAAACATCTAAATCACGCCCACTCCGGGTCTGCAGCCGTAAAAACTCACAGTTGTGTGTTTGGAGAACACGCCAGCTTTTTATTCCCTGCATGTATTTGCAAGCAATAAGGAAAATAGGTGATCTGTGGGTAACTAATAGGCACCAAAATAAACCTGGACACTTAAGTTTCCGCTGATGAGCGTTGGGCAGTTCCTGTTTCCATTTATAACGGAGGCTCTCACTCGTCAGCAATGTGTGACTTAGAGCTGCCACAGCCGGCTAAACACACCAGCCAGCTTCCCTTCCGATAGTGTAACCAAAATTAAAGGAACAGTCCAGACATCGAACCGGGACATGGCATTGCAGTTCTCGGCCCTGGCCTGTTTCCACCCCAGGTTGCCTGGTCACGGCTTCAGCTACTTCCTCTCCGCCGCTCATCCGGCTCTCTCTCTCTCTCTCTCCCTCCCCCAACCTGTCTCTCTCTCTCTGTCTTTCTCTCTCCATCCCATAAATCTATCCCGTGCCCGGGACACAGGAATCAGTTGCCGCTGAGACGTTTCCTCTTTGATGTCACCCGCATCTTTGGTTCAAAGGAACCAAAGGCTCTGGTTCCCAATGCTGTGTCAGCTGTGATTGGTACCACATTTCGTCCTAACATAGAAACCTGCAGAGCGGAGATCCTAGGCTGAGCCAAAGCTGGGATCGCACAGCCAGGCTTATCTGAAGATCCTGTCCCAGCATATCTAGAGGACCAGCGGTGCATCAGGAGAAGTTAGCTAGAGAATAAAAGACCAGAATGAAACCAACGGGCCAAAGATGGCAGCCCAGGATCTGCTCAGATACTGACCCCTCAACGCGGCCCCGTGGATTCACCTCTGAGCTTGTGTGTTGAAGCTGAACGAATTTCTACTATGACACAAAGCTCTGTAGCCCAGAGCATGGCCCAGAATAGACATGAAGACCTTGAGAAGAAGAGACCTGAGAATACAGGAGATTGCATTCCCAAGGAAAGATGAGCTGAAAAGGGGCCTTTTACAGAAATATCAAATCGAATAGCAAGAAGAAACACACAGCTGAAATTTTCACAAATCGGAAGCATCCGAGATTGACCGAGACGGAAAGGAAGCAAGCTGCTCAGATGCACCAGCAGAGCTAGAATGGCGGCAGTCTCTGGTTGTGGAAAATCAGCTCAAGAGGAATTAGCCTGAGGCCGCCAGGAGAGCCAGGAACAGCCCCCCCGAGCCCCCAGCCCCCCGCCTCGGGAGCAGGTTCACAGGCAGATTCACAGCGCTGCTCTGTTTTGTTCTCCCAACACCAGAACAACTCCGCGCCGAACGTCCCTGCAGACCAGCCGGGTACAAGGATGTGATCAGTGAGGCCAGCCTCTTCCCGCCCACAGGGCCTTACAGCAGCGGCTTATCTAAGCGCCAAGCATTTGGGGGGCGGAGGACTGTGTTTTATCAGGAGATCTTGGCCACACGTTTCTGCAGCCGGCAGATCTGATCAGTGAGGGGAATGGAGACCCGTGGAAACTGCCACTTGGTCAGTTACCATCATCCACGTGGCGGTGCCAAAGCAGCCTGGGGGCCCAGACCATTGTGACACCGAGAAAGAAGAATTATCCCCTGTTTGGGGTCAGCAGGATCTCTCACTCTGGAGTGGATCCAGACACATCCACCGAAACTGCAGTCTCGCCCAGCGCTGGTCGCCAAAGGTCACTGACGTTTGCACGCATGCACGCTAAGTCACTCCAGTCAAGGCCGACTCTTTGTGACCCCACGGACTCCTCTGTAGCCTCTACTCCTCCACTGTAGCCCGCCAGGCTCCTCTGTCCATGGGATTCTCCAGACAAGAATACTGGAGTGGGTAGCCATGCCCTCCTCCAGGGCATCTTCCCGACCCAGGGATTGGACCCAGGTCTCCCACATTGCAGGCTGATTCTTTGCCATCTGAGCCACCAGGAAGCCCTCTCCAATGGGTATACCAGACACTTCAGTGGGATGCAGTGTCTCAGATTTAGACTTGAGGAACTGTACAACAGGAAGTACAGTAGGAACCAGAGATCAAATTGCCAACATCTATCAGATCACAAAAAGCAAGAGAATGCCAGGAGAATATCTACTTCTGCTTCATTGACTGCACTAAAGCTTTTGACTGTGTGGATCACAACAAACTGTGGAAACTTCTTAAAGAGATGGGAATACAAGACCACCTTACCTACCTCCTGCAAAACCTGTATGGAGGTCAAGAAGCAACAGTTAGAACTGGACACTGAACAACCGGCTGATTCAAAATCGGAAAGGAGTGCGTCAAAGCTGTATACTGTCCCCCAGCTTATTTAACTCATATGCAGAGTACATCATGAGAAACGCTGGGCTGGACGAAGCGCAAGCTGGAATCAAGATTGCTGGGGGGAAATATCAATAACCTCAGATATGCAGATGACACCACCCTTATGGCAGAAAGTGAAGAAGAGCCTCAATTTTCTCCTCGCTAAATTGTCTCCTTGCTTATTTAACTCATATGCAGAGTATATCATGAGAAACGCTGGACTGGAAGAAACACAAGCTGGAATCAAGATTGCCGGGAGAAATATCAATAATCTCAGGTATGCAGATGACACCACCCTTATGGCAGAAAGTGAGGAGGAGCTAAAAAGCCTCTTGATGAAAGTGAAGGAGGAGAGTGAAAAAGTTGGCTTAAAGCTCAACATTCGGAAAACAAAGATCATGGCATCCGGTCCCATCACTTCATGGGAAATAGATGGGGAAACAGTGGAAACAGTGTCAGACTTTATTTTTTTGGGCTCCAAAATCACTGCAGATGGTGACTGCAGCCATGAAATTGGAAGACGCTTACTCCTTGGAAGAAAAGTTATGACCCACCTGGATAGTATATTCAAAAGCAGATTTCTGTAGGGAATGTCTGCTGATTTCTATTCCATGGCAGATGGGAAAAAAGCCAAGGCTCAAGGCAGTTTATCTAACTCTCCAGTTCTTAGGTAGAATAAAACTGTCTTCACTTAACAAGGAGGGGGCCAAGCTAGATTCTCATATCAAATCTTGGCACTTGGCAATGACCATAATTTCCTGGTCTTCGTCTTAGAGGTGACTTGCACCAGGCTAATTTAAATGTGAACACAGTGAAAATTTCAACCCAGAGAGAGTTTGAGAGAATGAGATTGGGGTGGTGGTGGTAGGGAGCTCTATTTACTTTTGGTTAAATGCCAGTACTGCAATAGTCCAAGGTCAATAAAAGAAGTGTGAAACCAATTAGGGTTTCTCACCTTCTGGCTGCTTAAGGCTAGGCATATTGCATACCCGAAATACATGATTTTACAAGGGAGTATTTCTGGGCTACACTCATGCTACAGAATGGCGTGGTGCCAGCCTAGCCTGGGATAACACATGCCTACTTTTCAGTCTTGGGTTAAAAGTGCTGTAACCCAAAAGAACAGAGGGGAACAAAAGAGGTACAGAAGAATGCGAATGAAGCATGAATCACAGATAGAGGAGATTACCATCAAAAGCTTTAAAAAAAAAAACAAAAAAACTCTGCCAAAGCTCTATAGCTCTCTGCTAATGACTATCACTGTAATTTCTGCATATTTTAACAGATGTTCTGTTTATAAAACTGCAAACGGATTTAGGGGTTATGAATAAAGCCAGGAGGCCCTGGAGATGTTTCTTTGTATGATTAACTGACCACAGGCCATTTGTTTTACAACAAAGATGCTCAATGATCCATAGTCCATGATTTATACCAGCCTATGTATACTAATGGCTGATGTCTCCATGGTACTTCTCATTAGCAGTTGACGAGGGATTGGAGGAAAACAGATTATGGGAATAGCTCCCCATTGCTCAACATGCTAGTTCATTAGTGAGTGTGGAATCGATCCGAAAGAAAACTAAGATAATCATAAGCTGAAATTTGAATTATAAATTATAACAATGAAGGAATTCAGTTCAAGGATGAAATATCGCTTTTCATAACCATAGCTGTACACACCTTGGTAAACTGGGAATAAGAGGAAGTTTTGTATATTCTGAATAAGAGATAAATTATGTGAAAATTTCACTAACAATAAACATAATAATAGTGCTGACTTGATTATTTAACTATGCATCAACATTCTACTGGGTGATTTACATAAACCATCTGGCTTTACAACTATATATTACAAGGAGCCCCACAAACCAAAACCAGGAAAACATCAAGGTTGAGGGCATCCCTAGCTACTGGCTACCTTTTCCCTTTCTCAAGGTTCCTCTCCTGTGTTCTCTCCACCAAATGAGTTTCTTTACTTACTCCTATTGACTGCTGTCTTATTACCTCAAAACCCCAATTTGACCTCATGGTTTCATTTCCTCTTAAACTTTCAAAGTTAAATACATCGGTGGTACGTTTCTGTCTAAATTCTCAAGAGAAGGGATCTGATAACCTCAACATTTATTTATTTATTTTTTCTATTCAGTTCAGTCGCCCAGTCGTGTCCGACTCTTTGCGACCCCATGAATCACAGCACGCCAGGCCTCCCTATTCATCACCACCTCCCGGAGTTCACTCAGACTCATGTCCATCGAGTCCGTGATGCCATCCAGCCAT
>SJYX01024695.1:19753-30940 GCA_006410675.1 Oreotragus oreotragus
GCCACCGGATGCGAAGGGCTGACACACTAAAAAAGACCCTGATGTTGGGAAAGATTGAAGGCAGAAGGAGAAGGGGACGACAGAGGATGAGATGGTTGGATGGCATCACCAAGTCGATGGACATGAGTTTGAGCGAGCTCCGGGAGATGGGGAAGGACAGGGAAGCCTGGCGGGCTGCAGTCTGTGAGGTCACCAAGAGTCGGACAGGACTGAGCAGCTGAAAGACAAGAGCAGGAAATGGTCATCTCATCCAGCTCGTCTTTGGCCTGAGTGCACGCACCACTGAGGCCTGACCCCAGTTCCAGGACAAGACCACCAGGCTCGCAAAGTCAGTGTCAGTTTTGTAACCGACACAATCGGTTACAAGGGGTGTGCACACCAGACAGGGCTTCCCACCAAGAGGCTGCGTGGGGAGGGGGTTTTGTAGGACTTGGGTGTGTGCCGATTTATTCTAAGGCGGGAGGGCAGGGGCAACTGGAATCAGCCGGAGTTGGAGGTGGTCCTGAAGTGGGGTGGTCTAACCATCGGGTGTCTCAGGGATCTTTGTCCCGGGGCGGGAGGAACAGAGCGAGCCTGGGGAGCAAAGCTGGTGATAAGGAGGCATGCGTCAGTCCCGGCCATCGTGCGGCTGTGCTGTGACCGCGCGTCTGTGACTGTCGGGAACACCAGAGCCGTCTTACCAGGGCTGACTTGTATTTTCTCAAGCCCCACAAGAAGTTAGTGAGTGTTCTGGTGGTGGAGGGGAAGGAGATCTAAATAAGCCTGGAGAATAAGCCTGTGACACAGCGTTAAACACAATACTGGGCTTCCAGGAGCTTTTTACACACTCAAGTCTGCCAAGACAGCCCCCATCGGGGTCAGCACAGACGCCTGATTCTGTTCCAGCAGAAGCGGAGCCGCGGGGCCCCTCCCCTCCCCGCGCTCGTCTCCACTCTGACCGCTGTTCCTCTCCGCTCTGCGCCCACCGCGCTCTGCTCCCAACACCCGCCTCCCCTCGCCCCCGGCCTCCTCGCGTTTCACAAGCACGTCCGTTCCTTCTTCCCAGAATGCTTTTCCCCGCGTGGCTGCAGAAAACCATCCCCTCCCCTCCTTCAGGCCTTTTGCAAATGGAACCTTCCAGGAGGGCCTCCCCGTTTTCGCTCCATGAAACCCACCTCCCCCGACTCCTCCAAACGCCCTGGTCATTGCTTAATTTTTCTTCTGAGCACTCATTACATCTAAGTTACTCTCCACTTTTTAATTATTATTATTTTTTCTTTATGGTCTTTCTGCCTATGTGGGGATATGCTTTTTTATTATTTTTAAATTTAATTTTTATTTTATATTGGAGTATACTTGATTTGGGCTTCCCTGGTGGCTCAGAGGTTAAAGCGTCTGACTGCAATGCGGAAGCCCTGGGTTCGATTCCTGGGTCGGGAAGATCCCCTGGAGAAGGAAATGGCAACCCACTCCAGTACTCTTGCCTGGAGAATCCCATGGGCAGAGGAGCCTGGTGGACTACGTCCATGGGGTCGCAAAGAGTCGGACACGACTGAGCGACTTCACTCCACTTGAATACTTGGACCGAGCGACTTCACTTCGCTTGAATACTTGATTTACAATGTTGTATTCACTTCAGGTGTGCAGTAAAGTGATTCAGTTCCACAAGCACATACATCTACTCTCTTCCATGTTCTTTTCCCATGTAGGTTATTACAGAATATTGAGTGGAATTTCCTGTGCTGTGCAGTAGATCTTTGAAAGAGAAAGTTGCTCAGTTGTGTCCGACTCTTTGTGACCCCATGGACGATACAGTCCGTGGCATTCTCTGGGCTAGAATACTGGAGTGGGTGGCCTTTCCCTTCCCCCACGGATCTTCCCAACCCAGGGATCGAACCCCGGTCTCCCGCGTTGCAGGCAGATT
Source organism: Oreotragus oreotragus (assembly GCA_006410675.1). NCBI lineage: Eukaryota > Metazoa > Chordata > Mammalia > Artiodactyla > Bovidae > Oreotragus > Oreotragus oreotragus. The sequence continues at coordinate 21,657 of SJYX01024695.1, forward strand.
CTTTACCAGCTGGCTCTCGGGGAGGCCCGCAGTGGGTCTGGGCCTGTCGTCTGTGTTCTGTGTCGCAGCGTGTGTCTGCTAATCTCAGAGTCCTGTCTCACCCTCCCCGCTCCCTTTCTCCCTTGGTAACCATAGGCTTGTTTCCTGTATCTGTGAGTCAGTTTCCGCTTTGTGAATAAGATCACTGTATCACTTTTAAGATTCCACACCTAAGTGGTGTCCCATGATAGCGGTCCTTCTCTGCCTGACTTGCTTCACTTCGTATAATAACCTCTAAATCCATCCATGGTGCCGCAAATGGCATCATTCCATCCTTTTCTTGGCTGAGTAGTATTCCACTGTATATATGTGCCACATCTTTGTCAATTCATCTGTTGATGGACATTTAGGTTGCTTCCATGTCTTGGAGAAGGAAATGGCAGCCCGCTCCAGTGTTCTTGCCTGGAGAATCCCATGGATAGAGAAGCCTGGTGGGCTACAGTCTGTGGGGTTGCAAAGAGTTGGACACGAGTGAGTGACTTCACTTACTTACTTGCTTGCCATGTCTTGGCTATTATAAATAGTTCTGCAATGAACACTGGGGTACATGTATCTTTTCAAAGTATCATTTTCTCCAAATATATGCCCAGGAGTGAGATTGCTGGGTCATATGGTAGTCTTATTTTTAGCTTTTTAAGGAAGTTCCACACTGTTTGCATAGTAGCTGTACCAATTTACATTCCCACCAACAGCGCAGGAGGGCTCCTTCTCCCTGCACCCTCTCCGGTACTTACGGTCTGTGGACTTTTTAATGATGGTCATCCTGACCAGTGTGAGGTAATACTTCACTGTAGTTTCAGTTAGCATTTCTCTAATATTAATGGTTAGCAACGTGCAGTGTCTTTTCACATTTCTGTTGGCCACCTGCAAGTCTCTCTTGGAGAAATGTCTATTCAGATCTTCGGTCAGGGATTTTTAAACACTTGGCCCCGTGGGGCGTCCCCAGGGCTGGAACTGTGGCAGGTGAGTCACAGGCAGGCACGTGATACAAATTTGTCAGATAAGTGACTAGGCAAACCCCTCCCAACAGAGGGAGCAGGGCGTGAAGCCCGCGTTTTCAATGCATACCCCGTGAAGAGGTTTGGGGAGAACCTCGGGAACTCTTCCTCCAAAGCTTTAGAGTCAAGTCTCCAGATCTCACTCAAGTGTCTTTCCTTCAAAATCCAGTCACCAGCCTGGAATGGAATACTTCGGGCCACTAGATGGTGCCATTCACCAGGCATTGCTGGGCTCTGTCATCCTGGAGTCCTAAGACTTCTGAAATCACCTTCTTCTTGGAGAGGATGAATTCCAAGGAACGGTGACCACTCCCTAGGCCATCTCTCTAGACCAGGCAGAAACCCAGAGTCCCACCGCATCCCTTATCAACTAGCCACCCCCACCACGGAGCGCAGATTAACCCTCTGATGGGAGCAAAAGATGTTTTTAGTGCAATCGACCCCGGGTACCCCCAGGAATTGGTTCCAGGAACCTTCCCCATATCAAAATTGAATTCCTTAGGGACTTCACTGCTGGCCCAGTGGGTAAGACTCCGCGCTTCCCCTGCTGAGGGCACAGACTCCATCCCTGGTTGGGGAACTAAGATCCCACATTCTGTGCAAGGCAGGAAAAAAAAAAATCAAATCTCTTACATAAAACAGCATGGTATTTGCATACAACCTAGGCACACCTCCCGCATACTTTAAACCATCTCTGCATCACTTGTAACACCTAATCCGATGTAGTGTTAGCATCAGACACGCTCAGTCATGTCTGACTCTTTGCAACCCCATGCACCTAGCCCACTAGGCTCCTCCGTCCATGGGATTTTCCAGGCGAGAATACTGGAGTGGGTTGCCATTTCCTTCTCCAGGGGATCTTCCTGACCCAGGGATCGAACCTCATCTCCTGTACTGCAGGCGGATTCTTTACCGTCTGTGCCCCCGGGAAAGCTCGATAAGGTGTAAGTGCTGNCGGGAGAAGGGGGGACAGAGCCCAGGCAGGGGGCGGAAGGAGGCTGGGGAAGGTGGGGAGCCGGGGAGTGACCAAAGCGAGGGTCTGGGCTGGAGGGCTTGGTGGTCAAGACAAAGGAGAGGGGAGCGGACGGGGAAGTTGCAAGTTGACCCCGGGCAAGACAGATAGCTAGGGTCCAGGAAGATGGGAGTTCAGGAAAAACTTTCCCATTTGTCCTTGAGCATCTCAACGTGGCATCTGGGCAGGGCCAACGACCAGGAGGCAACCTATCCCTGAAGCCAGTCCAGCCTGATCCCAGCCCAGCCCAGCCTGGGCGCCTGCCTGCGGGTCGGGTTGTCAGGAACCTTCCCATTGCCCCCAGTGTGTCTTCAGGAAGCCCACTTGGCCAGACGGAACTCCTCCTGGGAGTCCAGGAACCCTGTCCCCGGCCCAGGCTGCCCTCTGGGGGAACGTGACCTTCACTCTGTTGCTTCTTGAGTGGATTTTGAGTGTCTCGCCTTGATGTTCACGTTCGGACTTTGGCCAGTGAGCCAGGGGTTGCTGGACTGTGTTTGAGACATCTGGAGGAGTCAGCCCCTTAGAAGCAGAAGGCTGCTCCCTTCCCTCCAGCCTCTTGGGAATGGGCCACGCAGCATCAGGCGGCGATGACCGGTCCTAGTGCCCCGTTTCCTGCTGTACCAGCTTCTGTCGGGTTCCTTCGTGGACTCACCTTCTGGCAGGTGTGCTGGCCGTCTGTGCCCGGACTGTGCTAATACTGAACATTCAGCGGTGTCATTAAGGCCGTCATGTGCCATAAGCAACCCTGGCTTTCCATGCCCTTTGTCTTCTTTAAAAACACCCCATGCCAAACAATACGCCTTTGTTCAAAAAAAAACTGTATGTGTAATCATGTAAGCTGGTGGCCAGACAATTTGGTTCCGTGAGTGACTTTCAAGCTTTCCTTAACCACAGCCCGCAATAAGAAACACAGGTTACAACATTACCCAACATGTATCTATCTATCTATATGCACACACAGAGATATATTTATAATATACATTGGTTTGTAGTTGCTCAGTGGTGTCCCCTGACCCTTTTTGACCCCATGGACCCACCGGGCTCCTCTGTCTATGGGATTGCCCAGGCAAGAATACTGGAGTGGGTGCCATTTCCTTCTCCAACATTATATATATAATATCACTGAAAAGCAACTCATAGCTATTTACCCTTCCTGTGTGTGCTACCTTCGGCAATTTGTATTTCTTTTCTTTTTTTTTTTCTTTTAAGCCACTTATGACTCACTGAATTGTTTTCTCATGGTTTGAGACCAACAGTTTACAAAAATGATAGTCTAGATACCATTCTGATGTTTTGTAAGAAACATTTTGCAAGAGAGGGTGGCTGTTGAAACGCCTGGGTGTTTGCCTTCCCAATTGAACTCAGCTTCAGGAGGAGAGTGGGTTAAGGAGGAGAGTTATTTCGCTTCTTAGCAGGAAGTGTTCTCAATTCTGCTTTGCAGCACTCTTTATTAGATGTTTTTAAGGGTGTTAATTTTTACTCTAGGTGAGTCCCAGCTTTCTATAGCAGTTGGAGAAGCATGTTATTTTCAAAACCATAGGGTGCTCGGGAAGTTAATTTCCTTCGTCTCTACGGTCAGTTCTGTTTTCTTGGATGAAGGCTCTGCTGGACAGCTCTGTCTCACCTATAAATAAAACTTTTTGTCACGGTCAGTTGCTTTGAGCCTTAGAGGGTATGACATTGGATTTTAAAATAAGTCACGCCCCTTACCAAATACATTTAGGAGTGTAAGCTATAAGTATAGGCTGAATTTGGGATCCAGTATGTCAAGATAAAGGAGTAATGACAATTAAGCTTTACTAGTCTGCTTCACTCATACTTCATGCTTGGCCCCGTGCTAGACAATTTGGATATATTTTTTCTCATTTCATTTGTGATATGTATTTGTCACAAATCCCATTTTCATGAGAAATGATGAGAAAAATATTTTTTTTCCCTGCAAAAAGGTCTTATGAATAAAATAAAGTTTTAGTCTGAATTCCTTGAGCCAGAGTTTTCTGTGACCATTGATTAACCATTTAAAGTACAGTAGTGGGATTTGCCTGGTGGTCCAGCGGCTAAGACTCAGTGCTTGCAATGCAGGGGGCTCACTTCCATCCCTGGGCAGGGACCTCGATCCCACACGCTGCAACTAAAGATCTGCCACACCAAGACCTGGTGCAGCGAAATAAACTCCAAAAAGCACCACAGTGGTCACAGTGCCATTTCCCGTGTTTAAAATTCTTCTGGAGCAGAGCACATGCTTGAAAATGATTCTAAGTTGCCAGATCTTTCGATTACTATTTTAAGACTCTTAATTACAACTCCCCCCCCCCTCCGCCCTTACTTGAAAACTTCAGAAACCTTGGTTTGCAACTAAATGCACGTATGAAAGAAAGTGAAAGTGTAGTCACTGAGTCACACCAGACTCTTTGCGACCCCATGGACTGTAGCCTGCCAGGCTCCTCTGTCCATGGAAATCTCCAGGCAAGAATACTGGGGTCAGTTGCCATTCCCTAAAATATCTTTACAGGAAGAAGCTTTAAAAACAGTGCTGGCTCCAGAGTAGGTATGTTTTGAAAGTTTAAGATGCTGCTGGCCAGCGTTTCCAGGTGCTGTTTGTGGTCATTAGCGCAGTGGCTCTAGAAGCCAAGCTCCAGTTCTGAGCCCGCTGCTGCCTGAGGCAAACCGCTGACCTCCCTCCTCCCCCAGGTTAGCCCCTCAGCAGAAGGAGCCACCTTGCCGACTAGCAGTCGACGGTCATCCCAGGGAAGAACAAATGTTTGGGAAGGGGAAAAAAAAAAAAAAATTCCCATGAAAATCATATGACCTTCTCTTTTTCAGGCTAGTGAAACAAGAGCCTTGGGCATCCAGACTTGTAGCAGTGAGAGGCTTATTTTAGTCTGTGCCTCCCTGTGAAGAGTGAAGCTCACCTTTTCATATAGTTATTTTAAATGAGAGAGTTGGACTCATTTTTAGGTCCAGGTAGGACTGGCTCAGCACTAAAGAATCCACCTTCAATGCGAGAGACCTGGGTTTGATCCCTGGGTCGGGAAGATCCCTTGGGAAAGGGCGTGGCAACCCACTCCAGTGTTCTTGCCTGGAGAATCCCATGGACAGAGGAGCCTGGCGGGCTACAGTCCATGGGGTCTTAAGGAGTCAGAGATGACTTAGTGACTAAGTAAGTGAGTGAAAGTCACTCAGTCGTGTCCGACTCTTTGTGACCCCATGGGCTAGTCCATGGAATTCTCCAGAACACTGGAGTGGGCAGCCTTTCCCTTTCCCAGGGGATCTTCGCAATGCAAGGATCAAACCCAGGTCTCCTGCATCATAGGCAGACTCTTTACCAGCTGAGCCACAAGCACACACACATATATGCACACACCACACACACGCACACAGGCACAAGGCTGTATGTTTCCCTGTCCCCCTGGGAGCCCAGAGGGACGGCTGTGTCTGTCCGAGGGCAGATCTGTTGGACCCGGCACCGCGGTCACTCCTGGGCCATCCGTGTCTTCACAGGTCCCTCGCCATCGGAACCAAGGCCGGTTACAAGCTGTTCTCCCTGAGCTCCGTGGAACAGCTGGACCACGTCCACGGAAGCAGTAAGTGTGTGTGTGGCTCTCGGGGCATCACGTCCTCGTGCGGGACTCCCAGCCCGGCTCCTGAGCTCTCTGTTCCCCTCCAACCCTGTGAGCTGTCACACCTACAGTCAGTATTTTTTCAGGTTTAGACATAAAATCACTGCTTCCACTTGCTTAGAAGAAAAACCCACCATAAAGCTCCAGTGAGATTTGACTACAGCTTCAGTTCAGTTCGCTTAGTCGTGTCCGACTGTTTAGCTTAGGTAACATTTTTCTTTTTACATTAAGAAAGCCTTTGAAACTGTGTTGTTGACACTTTTTTGAATACTTATATGCATGGTCATCAGTTCCTACAATTGTCAAAGCAAAAGACGACTGAAGGATTTTTTTTGCCCTTTCATTGGCACTGTAGAATATTGGTCACATTCATTCAATCCTGGAAGTCACTTCTTGGTTTTAATAAAGCAATACTGCCCCAATCACAGAGTCCATATCAGAAACACTGAGGTACTTCCAGCGAATATTAAAAACAAGTCCAGCTTAGAAACGTGACTCTCTCGTTATCTCAGGGAAAGTCACCATTTTTGCCAGCATCGTAGTGATGAAATCCATCACTCTGGATTTCCTGGAAAGGAAGCGGCTTGGCACATGATGTCTTGGGCTCCTAGTTTATTTCTAAGATGTTATCGTCGTTGTTATAACTTGTGGGGGAGACCATGCTCTGTATCTGCCCTGCGTTGTCCCCGTGGGGCTTGATGGAGCCCAGGAGAGGCCTGTGTGCAGAGTGTTCCCAGGAAGACACAGAGGCCCCCACCGCGCTCAGGAGGCTTCCTGTTAGTGGCTCCTCTCGGTCCCGGGTGCAGGACCGCGCTGGGCGCAACACAGACATCCAGGTTATTTTCAACAGGACAGGGACTCAGAGAGAGTCAGGCCACAGCAGGCCGGGCAGTGGGCGCAGAGCTCACCGTGCTCCTGCCCCCGTTGCTAAGGTGCCTGTAGCTCTTAGCAACGGGGACCTGAAGAATTCTGGAAGCAAAGACTTCCAACAGAGCTGTCACTCCTTGGAAACCGCTCATGGAGAAAGAGAAGACTGAGGGAATTCCCCGGCGACTCAATGGTTAGGACACCCAGTCACAATGCAGGAGGTGCAGGTTCAAACCCCAGGGGGGGAGCTAAGATCCCACAGGCCCCACGGCCAAAAAATAAATAAATATGCCAAATGTACCTGTTTTTTAAAAAAGAGGGACTTCCCTGATGGTCCAGTGGTTAAGAATCCATCTTCTAATGCAGAGGATTCGGGAACTAAGATTCCCACAAGCCTGGGGCAGCTAAGCCCACACGCTACAACTAAGCCCTCCTGCAGCCAAATAAAACCCAAATTTAAAACCGTTTCTAAAAAAGAGAGAGTAGACTGAGAAGGTCTAAGCCTCCCAGATGGGGCCTCCCTGGTGGCAATGGTAAAGAGCCCACCTGCCAATGCTGGAGACACAGGTTCGATCCCCGGGTGGGGAAGATCCTCTGGAGAAGGGAATGGAAACCTGCTCCAGGATTCTTGCCTGGAGAATCCCACGGACAAAGAAGCCTGGTGGGCTGCAGTCCACGGGGTCGCAAAGAGTCAGACCCGACTGAGGCACTAACCAGCAACAACAAACCTCCCAAATGTGGTCCACAGAGCGAGCAGGGCCCCTGACGGGTAGGGAGGGCGAGGAGAGGAGGGGGCTCCAGCGCTGCGGCCTTGTGCTCCGATCGCAGGTGGACAGCCCACCACCTAAAGTGCGTGGGGACTCGGGAAATGGTTAGAGCTTCGCTGTGGGTGCAAGAGAAGGAAGCCACTGCAAGTGCCTGCCGAGGGAGGCTAGCCCGGTGGAGGCCAGCAGTGGGCAGGAGGGTGCGCAGCGCAGAGCGCTGACTTCTGCACCTCCCCACCTCCACCCCTGCCTCGCCCTACCCCCGTCAGGGCCTGACGTCTGTGTCCCTCGCCCTCCAAATAGGGAGCTGACGTCTGCGCCCCCAGCCCTCCCGCAGCACCTCCACCCAGGGGCAGGGCCTGACGTCTGCACCGGATGTGTATAAGAGACAGCATATATGCACACACCACACACACACGCACACAGGCACAAGGCTGTATGTTTCCCTGTCCCCCTGGGAGCCCAGAGGGACGGCTGTGTCTGTCTGAGGGCAGATCTGTTGGACCCGGCACCGCGGTCACTCCTGGGCCATCCGTGTCTTCACAGGTCCCTCGCCATCGGAACCAAGGCCGGTTACAAGCTGTTCTCCCTGAGCTCCGTGGAACAGCTGGACCACGTCCACGGAAGCAGTAAGTGTGTGTGTGGCTCTCGGGGCATCACGTCCTCGTGCGGGACTCCCAGCCCGGCTTCTGAGCTCTCTGTTCCCCTCCAACCCTGTGAGCTGTCACACCTACAGTCAGTATTTTTTCAGGTTTAGACATAAATCACTGCTTCCACTTGCTTAGAAGAAAAACCCACCATAAAGCTCCAGTGAGATTTGACTATAGCTTCAGTTCAGTTCACTTAGTCGTGTCCGACTCTTTAGCTTAGGTAACATTTTTCTTTTTACATTAAGAAAGCCTTTGAAACTGTGTTGTTGACACTTTTTTGAATACTTATATGCATGGTCATCAGTTCCTACAATTGTCAAAGCAAAAGACGACTGAAGGATTTTTTTTGCCCTTTCATTGGCACTGTAGAATATTGGTCACATTCATTCAATCCTGGAAGTCACTTCTTGGTTTTAATAAAGCAATACTGCCCCAATCACAGAGTCCATATCAGAAACACTGAGGTACTTCCAGCGAATATTAAAAACAAGTCCAGCTTAGAAACGTGACTCTCTCGTTATCTCAGGGAAAGTCACCATTTTTGCCAGCATCGTAGTGATGAAATCCATCACTCTGGATTTCCTGGAAAGGAAGCGGCTTGGCACATGATGTCTTGGGCTCCTAGTTTATTTCTAAGATGTTATCGTCGTTGTTATAACTTGTGGGGGAGACCATGCTCTGTATCTGCCCTGCGTTGTCCCCGTGGGGCTTGATGGAGCCCAGGAGAGGCCTATGTGCAGAGTGTTCCCAGGAAGACACAGAGGCCCCCACCGCGCTCAGGAGGCTTCCTGTTAGTGGCTCCTCTCGGTCCCGGGTGCAGGACCGCGCTGGGCGCAACACAGACATCCAGGTTATTTTCAACAGGACAGGGACTCAGAGAGAGTCAGGCCACAGCAGGCCGGGCAGTGGGCGCAGAGCTCACCGTGCTCCTGCCCCCGTTGCTAAGGTGCCTGTAGCTCTTAGCAACGGGGACCTGAAGAATTCTGGAAGCAAAGACTTCCAACAGAGCTGTCACTCCTTGGAAACCGCTCATGGAGAAAGAGAAGACTGAGGGAATTCCCCGGCGACTCAATGGTTAGGACACCCAGTCACAATGCAGGAGGTGCAGGTTCAAACCCCAGGGGGGGAGCTAAGATCCCACAGGCCCCACGGCCAAAAAATAAATAAATATGCCAAATGTACCTGTTTTTTAAAAAAGAGGGACTTCCCTGATGGTCCAGTGGTTAAGAATCCATCTTCTAATGCAGAGGATTCGGGAACTAAGATTCCCACAAGCCTGGGGCAGCTAAGCCCACACGCTACAACTAAGCCCTCCTGCAGCCAAATAAAACCCA
>SJYX01024695.1:54788-66116 GCA_006410675.1 Oreotragus oreotragus
GGTCCCATCACTTCATGGGAAATAGATGGGGAAACGGGAAACAGTGGCTGACTTTATTTTGGGAGGCTCCAAAATCACTGCAGATGGTGATTGCAGCCATGAAATTAAAAGATGCTTACTCCTTGGAAGGAAAGTTATGACCAACCTAGATAGAATATTCAAAAGCAGAGACATTACTTTGCTGACTAAGATCCGTCTAGTCAAGGCTATGGTTTTTCCGGTGGTCATGTATGTATGAGAGAGTTGGACTGTGAAGAAAGCTGAGCGCCAAAGAATTGATGCTTTTGAACTGTGGTGTTGGAGAATACTCTGGAGAGTCCCTTGGATTGCAAGGAGATCCAACCAGTGCGTCCTAAAGGAGATCAGTCCTTGGAGTTCATTGGAAGGACCGATGCTGAAGCTGAAACTCCAGTACTTTGGCCACCTCATTGAAAGAATTGACTCACTGGAAAAGACCCTGACGCTGGGAGGGATTGGGGGCAGGAGGAGAAGGGGACGACAGAGGATGAGATGGCTGGATGGCATCACTGACTCGATGGACATGAGTTTGAGTAAATTCCGGGAGTTGGTGATGGACAGGGAGGCCTGGCCTGCTGCGATTCATGGGGTCGCAAAGAGTCGGACACGACTGAGAGACTGAACTAAACTGAACTGAACTGAGCCCGTGACGCTGGGGGCCAGTTCCCCGCCACCCCCACGTTTCCTTTGCTGTTAAAGGCAGAGGCAGCATCCCACTCGGCCTGCTGTGCAGGGTTCAGGTTCGACCTTTTGTCTCATCCACACAATTACATTCAAAGACGAGCCATCCTCAAGGGAGACCAGTGGGACACCCCGCAAGGATAGCCCCAGAAACCCAGGTTCCCGGCCAGCGGGCCTCGGCCGTGTGGAGGGCAGGGGAGGGGCGGGGCGGGGCTCGGCCCCTGGAAACGGGTCTGAGCCCACACTCACACCGGCACCGCAGCGCGCGTCTTCTCGGCCCTCAGGATCCAGAAGCTGCCGCGGCTCCTGGTCGTCTCGTCCAGTGGGCACCTTTACGTCTACAACCTGGACCCTCAGGACGGAGGAGACTGTGTCCTAATCAAGACCCACAGGTGAAAAGGCCAGTTGTCAGAAAGCCAGGCTTTCAGGACTCGCTGTTGCGTCCCCTGAGCCCAGAGCAGGGGGTGCCCTGGGTGCTGGAGGTGCAAGGTGCGGGTGTGGGGGGCCGCAGGGGTGTGAAGGGCGGGGTGTGGGCTGTCTCTTATACACATNCTCACGTCTTGGGGATAGGAGAAGCTTGTGCCCCTGGTTCTGAGCCTTCAAGCTTCTGTTTGGGGCAGCAGAGAGCCCCTCTTGTGAGCTTTAGTTAGCAGCCCGGACGGACAGCTTGGAATCTGTCTCTTATACACATCTAGATGTGTATAAGAGACAGTCCTTGGTGAGTGGGGGTTCCTGGGGTACAGGGGTGGTGCTGGGGGTGCGGGGGCCCCGCTGGGCGCCGGGCTCCCGTTGGCTCAGCAGCACGCGTGCCGGGCTATCCCTGCCGGCCCCTCTTTCCCCGGGTTCCCTGGGACGTGTTCGCCAAACTGAACAGAGACCTCTCCTGCCGGCTGCGGCAGGACGCCCCTCGCCTGGGCCCCCTGGAGGGCTGGCCTGCGCGTCCCCGCCTGGTTCACACAGGTGGGCGCAGGTTCCGGAACCAGGGATGGGACATTCGCGACTGACCTGGCCATCGGAGGGTGTGCTGGTCCGGGGAACTGACGGGGGGCTGCGCCTGAACCTGGGGCCAGGCCGGGCCTCCCTCGCTCTTCCTCGGGAGGTGTCCTGGGTGGGAGGTGACCGCTTGTCTCTCCCTGCCCCCTCCATCGCTGCCGGTAGCTTGCTTGCTTCAGGAACCAGCGAAGAGAATAAAGAAAACGACCTCAGACCACCTTTACCTCAGTCTTATGCTGCGACGGTAGCCAGGCCGAGCGCGTCCGCAGNCTGGGTGGGAGGTGACCGCTTGTCTCTCCCTGCCCCCTCCATCGCTGCCGGTAGCTTGCTTGCTTCAGGAACCAGCGAAGAGAATAAAGAAAACGACCTCAGACCACCTTTACCTCAGTCTTATGCTGCGACGGTAGCCAGGCCGAGCGCGTCCGCAACCTCCACCGTGCCAGGTGAGCGGGCCCGCGGGGCCTGGGTGGTCACTGTGCCAGGTGAGCGGGCCCGCGGGGCCTGGGTGGTCACCGTGCCGGGTGGGCGGGGGGCCTGGGTGGTCACCGTGCCAGGTGAGCGGGCCCGCGGGGCCTGGGTGGTCACCGTGCCGGGTGGGCGGGCCCGGGGGGCCTGGGTGGTCACCGTGCCGGGTGGGTGGGCCCTCGACCTAGGCCTGAGATCAGCGCCCCAGCGTCTCTCACGCCTCACTGCCGTTCTGCAGGTTACTCCGAGGACGGCGGGGCGCTCCGCGGGGAGGTCATTCCCGAACACGAGTTTGCAACGGGACCGATTTGCCTGGACGACGAGAACGAGTTCCCTCCTGTGAGCACCGGACGCCCCTAGAGCTGGGTCCCTGCGCCTGGACGGGCCCTCCCCTCCGCCCGGGCGGAGCCTCTTCCCCGTTGTCTGCTCCGCATCACCTAATCCTGCCGGGACACCCGGGAGGCCAGCGGGGTTTAGCGTGCGTTGGGCCTCCACCCAGACCAGACCAGCCCCCCACCCGTGTGTTAGGACGGCGCGTTCTCTCCCAGGCAGTTTCCCCTGTTCAGAGACCGGGGCCTCAGTTCCGCCTCTTTAGCTGTGTCTTCACAGCTCACAGGGGAGGAACCTGCCCATGTAAACTCCTTTTCCCGAGGCGCCTCATGTCCTAGCAGAACACTGGCGCCCTCGTGCCAAAGGTGAGGCTCTGACAGCCCTGGGCCCTCGGGCCCTCCTCTGACAGACAGACCCTGCAGAGCCACGTGTCAGCCGGGACCTCCTCCTCCACCCCCAGCCCCTCTAGCCCGGCCACCCCCATCCCCTGCTTCAGCCCTGCGGGCAGCAGGGGGCCCCAGGCTGGGCTGGGCGCTGGGCGGGGCTCCTTCTCACGTCTTGGGGATAGGAGAAGCTTGTGCCCCTGGTTCTGAGCCTTCAAGCTTCTGTTTGGGGCAGCAGAGAGCCCCTCTTGTGAGCTTTAGTTAGCAGCCCGGACGGACAGCTTGGAATCATCTCGAGATGGAAGCAGTGTTTAGGCCTAAAAGTGGGGGGCTCCCTGACCGTCCGTCCTGGAGGCAGAGGGGCAGCCACTGGGGCACAGGTCTTGGGGGCCAGTGTTTCCTCTCGGTGCTGATTTCGTGCCAGGTGGACTCCATTTGCAAGAGGATGGAGGCTGGGTCTGGCTTCTCTCTTGCATAGATCTGTAGGACAGTCTACGCAGAGGAAAGAACGGGAGGGGGCCTCCTTGGTGGTCCAGTGGTTAAGACTCCACGCTTCTCACACAGGGGTGCAGGTGTGATCTCTGGTTGAGGAATTAAGGCCTCATATGCCACATGTCACAGCCAAAAAACACAAAACACAAAGCTGCCCTGGGCCCTTCGTGCAGGGGCTGAAAGGCCACACTCGTCATTTCCCAAAAGGCTCCACGGGGTGCTGTGTGAGACGGACATTTTTGGCTTTTTATAGATCGTCACACACAGTGCCAGCAAGTGAAGCTGACATTTCAGGGCCAGAAAGCAGTCATCGTTAAAACTGTGCATTTAAAAACATTTGTTGGCTCAACGCCTCCCAATAGGGCAGTTGTTTTGCTTTGGGGGTTCTCTCGCCCCTCGTCACTACAGAGGGAGCTTTTCTGTTCCCTAAAACTTGGCATCTGGGTCCTGAAGTTACCCGTCATCAGATCCCACTTCAGCAGTTGTAAAAGTCTGGGGCTGCTCTAAAAGATGATTGGATTGTGAGACTCGCTGTAACCAGAACAGACCTGGAAACCTCTTACATTTACAGAAACGGATTTCCTTGGGTATTGGCATTCCGAGGTGATCTCTTGCCAAAGAAAACCTGTATCAAATTAAAGGTACCCCATGTTATTTGGTGTGCCTGTTATTTGATACATCATTTGGAGTAAAAAAAAAAAACAAAAAAAACCCAAAAAACTGGAGATGCTTAAGAATTAGCGACAAAGTGGGAGGCCTGTCTGCCTAGGCCATGCCAGGGAGCCCGGGAGGAGCCAGTCGTCCCGTCACCCACGTCAGGACCACATGAGTGGAAGGTGCTTTAAATTGCATCAGGGCTTCTTCTTCATACACGAGTGGGGGTGTCCGTCACCGAAAGAGGTTCCCTGGAACGCTCGTCAGGCCCTGTGATTTTGAAGCAGCCCCCAAAATTGTGCAGAGACGGCAGGAGGACTTGCGGGGGGCCATCGGACCCCAGCCCTGCCCTGAGGCTGCAGGCACAGCAACGGGTAACAAGCGGGTTTCTCCGTCTTGGCGGAGAGGGTCAGAGGCCTGGTACGTTCTTGTGAGAGGGACTGTCTCAATCACGCATTCACTGGCTGCGATCATCCCCAGAGAGTCTAGACACTTCTCTTTCTGCCTGTCCTGAAGTGCCAGGCCCGTTACAAACACCGGCCTGGAAGTCTCATCTCTACCCACATTCCTAAAGGCGCTCTGGGATCCTGATACGCCCTGGGGTCTTAGCAGCTCGCAGACGGGAGTGGAGGTTTACCCGGATAATCCCGAGGGGCCCCTGTGTAGTCACTGCTGACCTGCCTCTTCAAACACACAGACACTCGCCTGGGCACCATCCCGCTTCCCTCCTTGGGATTTACTTTGCTCTGAGCACAGTGAGAGAAAAGAGGACCGATCATTTCCGGTCCCTCGGAGAGATGCTGTGTTGGTGAAGGGAGCAGCTTTGGGTCAGTAACAAGTCGTCCTTGGCAAGTCTGCGTATTTTCTGATGTTCGTCTTACTCTTGGGAGCAGGAGTGAAGGAACTGGGACCAAGGGTGTTTACTGACTCTCACAGTGACTTAGCAGTCTGTGTTTACAAGATGAGCCTTTAAAGAAAATGCCAATATGCATATATACTTCGGGCTTCCCTTGTAGCTCAGACGGTAAAAAAAAATCGGCTCGCAGTGCAGGAGACCTGGTTCGATCCCTGGGTTGGAAAGATCCCCTGGGGGAGGAAATGGCCACCCACTCCAGTGTTCTTGCCTGGAGAATCCCATGGACAGAGGGGCCTGGTGGGCTGCAGGCTATGGGGTCGCAAAGAGTCAGAGACAGCCGAACATGCACACACTTGCACACACACACAGATATCTTTTACAAATAGTATCTTCTGCACCTAAAGAAGACAGGTGACCCCTGTGGCCGCATGCAAGGGTCGGTCTGTGGACTGACAGATGGGGAACCTCCGCCAGCCCCGTGTGGACACTGACCCGCCGGCACGCCACCCACCTGCCAGCACCCCCCAGAAAGGGTAAGGCCGCTCTGTTTTGATTTTGGCAGATCACTTCGTGCCGCGGAGATCAGCAGGACAAAGCCACACCGTCCTGACGGGCAGCAGGGCCACCCCGGTCAGGTGGTTCTGGAGCAGACGAGGAAGATGGACGACAGGCAGGCGGCTGCGTGAGCAGCGGGGGGTACAGAAGCCCCGGGGACGCAGCTCTCAGCCGGTGGGCACGGGGGGCCGGCACGCACCCACGGCCTGCCCTGGAAAGTGGTCCCAGCTGCAGCGTCCACGGGAACGAACCGTATCCATCGACAACCCGAATTTTACATTAACAAGGGCATCCTTTGGAACATGTATGCTGTGTATAAAATGTACCTATAGGAACACCTCTCAGAGCTGTAGTCCTTCTATGTGACTCAGAGAGGCTGTTGTAGCCAGGCAAAAGGGGTTTGCAGTGATTGGAATAAATCATTTATGACCTTTCAGTCCCATTTAGGACACTAATAATAAAATCATGGCAATGCACTTTTGAGGCTTTAAAATTTTACTTTGTGGTTTGAGGAAGCAGGAAGAATTCCCCAAATCTACAAAGTACAGACATTTGCCTGTGGAAGGGATGGAGGGAGGTGGGGAGGCTTCTGTGGCTCTTCCACTCAGAGACAAGCAGACCTACGTCAGGTCTGTATCCACCCTGCCCCAGCGTCCCTGGGGGAGCCTCCCGGCCCCGGAGCATCTCCGGTCCGCACCCTGCTGCCTGGTCGAAATCAGCACGGTCACAAGCTCCCAGGTGGCCTGCAGGCGCAGGAATGCGGGGCGGGGCTGCTCGAGACGCCAGAGGGCACCGGCCTCCGTTCCAAGGACCAGCAAAACTGGGTACATTTAAAAAAAGAAGAAGGAAATACAGCGCTGCTCGGGGTCACGTCCTGCTCCAAGCAGGCGTCTTCACGTCTCTCCTGATCCTTCTTCAGCGTCAGCCTGCGAGTCCGGTTACATAATCGCCCAAGTTCAGAGGCTGGGCCGACTCCTGACTCACCGCCTTTGCTCACAGCAAGGGCGCAGCGCGCTCTCAAACGAGGACGCCGCGCGGTGACTGCAAAACAGCTCTGAGCCGTGTCTTCAAAGCACGCGGGGCCGCGGCGGGGGCAAGCACCGCGGCGCCCTGGCACGCGTGGCCCTC
Source organism: Oreotragus oreotragus (assembly GCA_006410675.1). Classification (NCBI taxonomy): domain Eukaryota; kingdom Metazoa; phylum Chordata; class Mammalia; order Artiodactyla; family Bovidae; genus Oreotragus; species Oreotragus oreotragus. Next base: position 61,344 of record SJYX01024695.1, read on the forward strand.
ACGCGGCCCGGCAGCGGCAGGCGGGGCGGCGGGGGTCGCAGCAGGGCCGCACGGACGGATCCTGGCTGTAATCCGCCCGCGAGACGCGGTCGCGGGCGATGTCGGCGAGGACGCCCGCCAGAGCCGCCGCCACCCTGGGCAGCAGCGCCCGGTACTCCGCGCCGCGCTGGTCCAGGGGCGCGGCCTCCGCGCGGTCAGCTTCCAGGTCGAAGATGAGGGGGCGCTCGTGGTGCCGCTCGGGGCCGGCGCTCCCGTCGCACGCTCGGGCTCCGCCTGGGGAGGGGACGGCAGAGGCCCAGTCAGCCCAGCGTCGGCCGAGGGGTGCCGAGCACCCGACGAATTCTAAGCGCTAACTGGAGCGAGGCCAGAACCGGCGTGCAGCGGAGCGCCCGGTTCACCCACGCAAGTCTGCAGGGCTCCGCGAGGAAGGGACGCGGAGCTCACAGCGTGAATGCTATCAAGCTAGGCAGGCCTGATAAACACTTTGTGTTTTCCACTGAAGTCCTTAAATGGTCATGCTAGGAGCGAAGACTGTGTCCCAGGAGGGAGACGTTTACCTAAGGACAGGGAGGCCTGGCGTGCTGCAATTCATGGGGTCGCAAAGAGTCGGACACGACTGAGCGACTGGACTGAACTGAACTGAAGGACAAAATTCAACAGACCCCAGTTCTAGCAAAGTATAAAAGCCGGCCTCCTCAAGCTCAAGGAGATTAGGTGGTAATTAACAGCTGGTGGCTCAGTGTAAAGAATCCCCTTTCCAATGCAGAAGACTCGGATTTGATCCCTGGGTGGGGAAGATTCTCTGGAGAAGGTAATGGCAGCCCAGTCCAGTATTCTTGCTTGGAGAACCCCGTGGACAGGGAATCCTGGTGGGCTAAGTCCATGGGTTCAGAGAAGAGACCCACACATGTCAATGCCTAAACAGCAACCTAGTTCACCGAAAATTCTAAAATCGTGTCCTCATCACAGGACACACATGTCTTTCTCTAGTCTAATGTAGCACCCCACTCCAGTACTCTTGCCTGGAAAATCCCATGGACAGAGGAGCCTGGTAGGCTGCAATCCACGGGGTCGCTAGGAGTCGGACGTGACTGAGCGACTTCACTTTCACTTTTCACTTTCGTGCATTGGAGAAGGAAATGGCAACCCACCCCAGTGTCCTTGCCTGGAGGATCCCAGGGACGGGGGAGCCTCGTGGGCTGCCGTCTATGGGGTCGCACAGAGTCGGACACGACTGAAGCGACTTAGCAGCAGCAACAGCAGTCTAATGTAGCAGGGGTCAATCTCATCGCAAAGCAGGTTTAAGTCATTCGGATGCAGAGTTTCAAGGATGGGAGGTGAGAGAAGGAGGACTCAGCGCTCCCTCAGGCTGCGTCCTCTTCATCCTGCTCACAATTTTCACCCCATCTGTTGCCGTCTCCCTTCTCCCTCTGCTAACTCTCTTGGGAGCTGGGGGACTGCAGAGAAGAGCAGGCCTCCCCTGGGTGTCACAATTCCTTTCTGATTGTGATCATCTCCAACAGTCTTATTACGTCCTATGGTCCTGGCATTGTGGTGCCAAGGGCTTTCTGGCTGGGTTATGACTTCCGAAATTAACTCAGCCTGGAGAAACCATGCCTCTTCGATAGAGTAATGTAAGGGCTGTAATCTAGAGCTTCCCTTCTGAAAGCATAACAAATATCTGACTGGTTTGCATTTTAGGTCTCGGAGAGTCGCACATTCCTGTGGCAGTTTTAATATTCCTCAAGTGATGAACTCAGAAGACCTGGTTTTGCTTTTATGACACATTTTCTTTGGGGTCACTTCTTCATGCTCAAGGCAAATAATGTTTGTTCTTTATTATATAATTCTTTGGAAAGCTCTAACTTCAAATAACGGAATCAAACTGAAATCCATACCAGATCCCAGATTTGAAAGGGCTTTTTTTTTTCTTTTTTTTTGCATGGGGTGGGGAGAGGTCTTGTTTTTCATTCATTACAAAAAAGTGTTAGAGTTCTTACGGGATCCAAGATTCTGTGCAAGGCACATCAAGAGGACAAAGATTAAAGAGCTTACAGAGTTGAGTCTGTGCTTAGACGCTCAGTCGTGCTCGACTCCTTGCGACCCCATGGACTGTAGCCCACAAGGCTCGAAGCAAGAATACTGGAGTGAATTGCCATTTCCTCCTCCAGGGATGTTCCTGGTCCAGGATCTAACCCGTGATTCTTCCGTTTCCGGCATTGGCAGGCAGATTCCTTACCACTAGCACCCCTGGCCGTTGAGTTTAGAGGGCTTAAAACTACTAGGAGAAATAAAAGATGTACTTAAATAACTGGCACATATGGTAAGATGTGGTAAATATCAGAGCTCTCCATATCCTACCAGCTGGGAAGATGAAAAGGCGTTCTGCCACCCAGGTGGCCTTAAACGCTGAGAGGGATTTTAATCTGGAGGCCAAGGAGGGTCATTGCTCTTGGGGAACTGAGACTAGACAAGCTCAGGACGGGTTTCCCTGGTGGTCCGGTGGCTAAGAATCCGCCTGCCAATGCAGGGGACGCAGGTCTGGTCCCTGGTCCGCGAGGATCCCACATGCCGCAAGGCAAACAAGACCGTGTCCACAGTTACCGAAGCCCCTGTGCCCCAGAGCCTGCTCTCTGGAACAAGAGAAGCTGTCACGGTGAGAGGCCCGGCACCGCAGCCAACAGCAGCCCTTGCTCGGCGCAACTGCGAACGGCCACGCACGCACTGAGGACCCAGCACGGCCACAGGTAATAAAGCTTTTTAAAAAAGAAACGAAAACACAGGACGCCCTGGTGGCCCAGTGGTTAAGACTCTGATTCTACTAAAAGAGGCGCGGGTTTGATCCCCCGTTGGGGAACTAAGATCCTCATGCTCTGCAGCCAGGAAAAAAAAAAAAAATGTGCAGGGACCCAGGATGGAGGGAATTTGAATTCAGTTGGAAGCAAGAAGCCACTGGAAGGTTTTAAGAACCATCCCTGATCTGGTACCAGGTTTCTAAAATACGTTAACATTTAAGACACCCACAGGGTGAGCCAAGAAGCAGGAAACCTCAGTTTGCTAAACAGACCTTCTAAACTACTTTCTCAAACAGTCTCTTGTCAGGCAAATGAAACTTGAAAGTCCCTCCAAGCCTCCACTGAGCATTCAGCCACACAGGCCCCGCAAGCAGAACCATGGGGTGAAGCGTTTTTTTCTCGGGAGAAAGGGCAGTGTAGACGCGCTGGGCCAGGTCGAGCTGGCTGGGGAGCTCGGGGAAGAATGCAAAGACCTTGTTTGTGTATTTGTGGGTGGGGCGGGGCCCCTGGGACAGGATCTGGGGGCGACGCCGTCAGAGATGCCGCCACGTCCCCGAAGGAGGGCACGCGCCCTCGCCGTGAGGCCTGAGCGGGGGTCCGCGGGTCACCCCCCGACTCACCGGTGATGTAGAAGGCCTTGTACCGCCCCAGGCGGACGGTCTGAAGCGCTCCGTCCTCTCCGGCAGCCCCGCTGTTGGGGTGGAACAGCACCTGCGGAAGGGGGACAGGGCCTCCTGGTGACGCGCCCAACACCCTCCCTGGACAGCGGGAGCGTCCTTGTCGTGGTCCCTGGTCCCTGCTCCCCGTCACCGCCGAGCCCACCCAGCCCCAAACGCGGCAGACACAGGCCTCCGGTCCACACGGCCTATTCCCGGGAGCCTAAGCGGGCGGCACGTCTCCGGGTCAGTCCATCCGAGCGGGTCCAGGTCTGGCTGGATTCCAAGCCCAGCACTAGCCAGGTCATCTGCAGGGTCTGGTGCAAAATGAGGATGAGACAAACCTTGTCCCCAAGTCAAGAATCTCAACGGTCAGCACAAGGGATTATGCTCATTATCCTGTGATAAACCATGATGGGGAACATGAAAATAACGCACATATATGTGTAAGTGGGTCACTTTGCCCTGCAGTAGAAATTAGCAGTGTTGTGACCAACTCTACTCCATTATTTTTTTATGATTTCATTTTTATTTATCTATTTGGTTGCCCCAGGTCTTAGCTGGGGCACGTGGGATCCAGTTCCCTGACCAGGGATCAAACCCAGACCCCTTGCACTGGGAGCAGAGTCTTAGCCACTGTTCCACCAGGGGAGCCCCTAAAATAACATTTTAAGAATAGCTATTTTATTTTAGTTACTACCCCCGGCCCCCACATTACAGTTTTCAAGGTGGCCAGGGCATGCCAGGGGCATAGGTTCGATACCTGGGGTGGGGTTGTGGGGTGGGGGTCTAAATCCTACAGGCCACAGGGTATGGTTCCCCCTACCCTGCAAAAAGAAAAATAAAAAAGAATCGCCCTCCAGAATGGAGAGACCCAGAGTGGAGTTCAGGGTTCCCAAGAGCGAGGTCTGGTAGGAAATAAATGACCAGCATCCTTGGAAAGCTGGGGGCTTTGGGCTGGAAGCGTGAGACCGCCCTGCTATGAATCATGACCGATATATATCACTGGAAAGGCGCTTATGTGATTCAAAGTTTCCATGGAGCTTAAAAAAAAAATGAGAAACATCTGTTGGAGCGGTAAACAGCTGTCCCCCCCGAGTTTCCCGGCCCTGAGCGGCTGCCAGCGAGGGTGGGCACCCCCGCCCCACACCTGCCGCTTCCGAGCTCTCGTGACAGCGTCCGCGATCCTGGCGGCGTGATGACAGCAGACCCCGTCCAAACAGGAAGAGGATCATAACTCAGAACCCTCACCCCTTCCAGCCCAAGGAAGCCAAGCCTCTCACCGCAGGAGGCTGTGCTGTTTCCTTCTGGAGAGGACAGGA